>OX596044.1:8438902-8668397 GCA_951394065.1 Venusia cambrica | reverse complement strand
TTTCCTTTGTCCTAGTTTTTCTAATATTACATATGACAAAATATATTTTGGATCTGACCAATACCTCTTTCAAAATGAATAATCTGAAAACAGAAAGATGTAATAAATACGTTAGTTTAGTTTGAAAAAATTCAAATCGACACGTGTTTTGCCTCTACGCGAGGCATCCTCAGGAAATATAATGTTGCTGCTAAGCTGACGAGCCCTCTGCCGACGTGTTGCCGATCCGAGCCCTGCTAGTGAAGTGAAAATTATTTTTTTCAAACAAATTTAGCGGATTTGTTACTATATCTTTCTGTTTACAGATTATTTATTTTGAACAATAGATTACCGCAAAATAACGCATAAATAAATTAGCTACAACATTACTTCATTCAGCTGACCGCATTATATTTTTTATTTGAAATAGGAATTTCTGATTTTTTTAACCTCCTGTGGTCTATTGGTTCAGCCCACCGATTTCAGATCCAGGTCCCGGGTTCGATCCCCATGGGAGTACAATATATTGTGATTGGTTTGGTTGGTGGTTCGGCCTTATCTCAACTTGTAACCAGGTGAGATGAAGGCCAAGTGCCGTCGTAAAAAAAAACAATGATTCCTTTTACCTAAACCTGTGGTAGTTGTAGAAAGATGAGGAGTGCTGGGTTGGCACGGTATGGGCATGTAATAAGGAGGGATGATAGTCATTTGACCTAAAGGGTTATGAATTTGAACGTGGTTGGACATGCGAGCAAGGGAAGGCCGAAAAGGAGATGGATGTATTGTGTGAAAGAGGGCTACGAAAGGTACATGCAGGGTTGACGGTTGATAGGAGTGAGTTGAAGAAGAGAAGATGTTGTGCCGACCCCACCTAGTGTGGGATAAGGGCAGGAGAATGATGGTGATTCTTTATACCTCAACCTCATTTGAATTTATATTTTTTTTTTTCAGAAAATAGTTACTACCATAAGAAGCTACAGAAACAAACCAGTCAACTGTGATGATCTACGGCCAGTGTTCACCAAAACGGAAGGTTTAACAGCTATTTTGACAGTTGGTCTTCTCTGTCTAAACGGTTACAAAAACCGGATCAATTTTGGTGATAAATGGCCATGTGGCGGCTCTGCCATCGCTGCTAACCAACAGCTTTTTTTTGAATGCTGAAATAAGTTTGAGGTTCGAATACCTAGTGTATACAGTTTTTATACATAATAATGTAAGTAAATAATGAATTTATATTTATGGTTTTATTTTTGAAAATCCAGTAGAAGTTATCAGAGGTTAATCTAATAACCTAAGTAATCTCGACTGGGAAATTCGAAAAGTAGTAGGTAAGGCATTCGAGGAGAACCGATAGATGGAGGAGGCTCAGATTGCTGTTTGTGGCGTCTACCGGGGATGCCTATGTTCAGCCGTGGGCATGTGTGGGATGAATGAGTACCTGGGTACCTGATAAAATCAAGGCACTTTATGATGTAAAGAGGTACATATGTATATGGTTCCTAGCTAATAAAGGAAGTTAACGTTTTTCAAATTAAGTTTGTAAACAAAAGTTATGATAATTAAACTGTGAGATGAGGGCAAAGCGCCTCCCCATCGCACAAAATAAAAAAATATATCTCGGAAATCCCAACAGCTGTCTAATATTTTCACGATAAAGTTTTATCGACAACTAAAAGCGTATCATTTTTGCATTCAATTCCACAAGTCAACCCATAAGACATAGATAAACAAATCCGAATATTTCGTTTATCTTTAGGTCGGGACCTTATGGTCTGGAGCTAAAACTTCGTTTTTGAATAACGTTTATTTATTCCATCGATTAAAATAGTATCTACTAGGTATATACTATTTCTTAAACATAGATGCAGTTCCTCAATCGATTTGAAACTTCAAATCTACCCCCTGTTCGGTGTCAGGACCAGTACACAAGTAGAAAGACAAAAACCCCGTGCTAGCTTAAAAGGGACAAAAAAAAACTTTACTCAGTAGGATTTTATGCCCGAGACCAAATACTGTTCAAACTTTCTAGCAAATTTACTCTGGTGAAACCCATCAGCTCCTACAAAAAAACCAAAGGCAAGTTGCACGTAAGTGCACAACTCCTAAAGCACAAGGCGTTTGTTTCACAAAATATCAAAGAAAATATTCCAACAGGCATATAGCCGCTCTTGGCTATAAGCCTGTTGTTGGCCTGTTTAGATTTTTTAAGAGAACTCTTAAAAAAATATCTCTGAATCTTGCCTGAAAGCAAGAAACGCATAGAATTGATAAAACGTAGGTAGGTACAAACAAGGATGTAGGTAAGAGAGGAGTTTTGGCCAGCATAAATGATAGCGGATAAGTTTAGTAATTTGCGAGGCGGTAGCCCAGTGTATTGGACACTGGTGCAGGTACTAGGTACCTACACTCGACACATCTGTCTACGACGCCCTGCCTGCAACCAACGATAGTGTTTGATAGCGCCTATCATCATTAAATATACATTATGTGGAAGTCACAACCGTCAAAGAAGATTCCGATGAACGGAAGAGAGATGTTCAGTAGTCACATATGATGACCCAAAATGACTCAAAATCTGCTTAAAAAATTTAAGTTTATTTTCATTTTTATTAAGAACCACAATTCAACTGGCTTTGAGTCAGCTGATTCCGCTCTAAGCTTATCCCACGGTATGAGTTGACTCAATCATTTATTTTATAAATTTCGCTTTGTCAACTGATCGCTCTTTATAAATAAAATAAAAAAGTACTTAAATTTATTATTTGAAAAAAAATTACATATTATACTATGTAGGTACACAGAGGCTGTCAAATGTTTACAAAATGTATTCATTAGATTTACAATTAAAACTATTCGTCAAAAGTGCTCCGCTTCGCTCCATGTCGATAAGCGCCTATCTAGGTCTAGAAATAGGTTGCAGATAGGTCAATGTCCAGAGGTCGACGCACTGCGATCGTCCCTGTGTTGTGGCCTTGCACTTGACTTTCTGATGCAACCCTGCCTTGCTCGTATTGTGGTTATATATAAACATCATTAAAGTTCATTAGTATACTATTGAGAATGTTAAGATGGATATGTGAATTTACAAAACGGATACGATAAGCAATGTATTCACATTAGAGGAAGTGTAAAAGTGGCGCCAGTGACAGATAGATTGAGAATTAAACATGATTTGGTCATGTAATGAGGAGGGGTGAAAGCCATGTAACGAAGAGAGTTGAATTTGATTGTGGAAGGAAATAGGGTTAGAGCTAGGCTGAAGAAGAGATGGTTGGATGGAAAAGGGAGTGCATGATGAGATGACGTCGATAAAGGAGAGTGGAGGAAGAAGACACGATGTACTGACCCCATCTAGTGTGGGATAACGGGCATGAAGATGATGTTAATTTAGTTTTTAAGTTGGTGCCGACTTGCTCAACCTAAGAACAGTATCGCTGTCGTAAAGTAATCTCATTACATAGATAAACACCGCCTGCCAAACTATATAAAAACCATAAAAATCCAACCTAAGAACTATTCAAAGGTTTTTAGTGAAGTTGGTTTGAAATACTACCACCAAACCTGTTTCAACAGCAGCATTGCTGTGTTCCGGGTTGAAGCGTGGTTGCCGGTGAAATAACGGGCACGCGAGACGTAATCATCAGGTGGGCTTACTTGCTTGTTCCGTCTCCTAGTTGTATAAAAAACAAGCTCGACTTTCTCACTTATGCTCGTCACGATTTACAACCAAAAAATAATTAGGGTCCAGCTTGAAATGAACCCACGAGCAAATTTATTTAAAACTACTATTTAACTGTAGATTCCCAGTAAAAAGAACACACAAATCGGACCTCAAGAATTAGTGGAGATATTTTTGATTTACGGCTTCCGTTAAAGAATTTTGATTGAAAGGTCCGAAGATCTTTAACGGTTTTTTACCGAATTAAAATGGGCCTTTCAGGCCTACTTTATAGAGAAGAAATGAATTTCGATGTTTTTTCACATTGGACTTACGGAGAAATCGGACTACATACATTACTTTAGATAGTAAAATGAAACGACAGAACCGATTTCGATGAAATTTCAATGGCACCAATTGGAACCAATATCCTTTCAAATAAAACATTTGCTATGTAAGGTTTTAAGGTTTACAATTGACGGAATCCTATGGAAACAAACTTAAAAAATACATAATAACATATACAGATCCTGCTCTTTTTTTTAAGTTGGTAAAAATAAAGACCTATGACATGATCCCTGTTCAGAGTAGCCCTTTACAACAATTACGTTTTAAAAACTATTTTTTTTACTTTTTTTATGCGGGGCATGTAAGCTAGTAATATTAAAAAGTCATGCACAAAAATCTGCGCGCGCGTTGATGTCTTTTGTATGGCGTAGCTTGCTACGAATTTCGGTTAACCTCTTATGAACTTTTTTTTTATTTTATGACAGAGAAGCGTTTGGCCTACATCTCATCTTATTACAAGTACCAATAAGGCCGAATGTGGAGGTACAGTTCACTCGGAATCCACAGTCTGAAGAACTGGCTATCTTAACATAATGCCGGAGCACCATAATTAAGAATTGTTATTATTGTGACAGACATAGGTAAGATGGTGGTAGCTAGCCAAGCGGACTTAAGTAAAGTCCTACCACCAACAATTTCGTAATTGTTGGTGGTAGGAATATGTTAAAGTCCGCCATCTTATCTAATTCTGTCGCCATAACAACAATTCTTAATTTGTTGTTTCCGGTATTTAGAGGTTAAGGTAGCCAGTTCCTCAGTTTTCTGAGGATTCCTGGTGAAGTTCGCTTATCATAACTTGAAAAATCAGATGAGATGAAGGCCAAGCACCTACCCGTCGTTCAATACAAAAATAAACAACTCTTGCCTATAACAAAGCTTTGCTTTTGACAAGCCTCATAGCTCAGTTGGTAGTAACTCTACCTTCGGCGCTGTAGGCTGTGGGTTCGATTCCCCCCAGGACAAACATTTGTGTGATGAATATAGATGTTTGTTCTGTGTTCTTCTGTGTTCTTCGTGTTTGTATCATATAGTACGTATGTATTTACAAAAAGTATTTGAGTATTTTCCGTAATCCGTATCCGTAATCTAGTTCCCATATTACAAGCTATGCTTAGTTTGGGGCTAGATGGCGCTGTGTAAAATTAATGTCCTGTTATTTTTTTTTTTTTTTTTGCGTAGGTCTTGTCCACAAAGAACATGACCTACGCTGCACTGCAATGCAATGGTTAGTGGTAGGATTTTGTGTCCTATTTATTTTAAATCCTACCACCAAGCAAACCAAGCACAAACTTGTACCCCCTGTGGATCGAACCTGGGTCTGACACCGGTAGGCGGACCACTAGACCACAGAGGCGGTGGAAATCTCCTATTTTAATGATAGCTCTGTCTCGCCTCAGACATAGAAAAGGTGATATTTTACTATACGAAAGCCTAGCTTTCTAGCTTTCAGAACACCTTGTTAATATTTATGAAAATTACAATTGCTCGTAAAAGGTAGCTCGGTTGTGAGAAATGAGCAAGAAACAGATACCATAAATGGAATATGAAATTCATACGCTTTTTTCAACATATTATGAACGAATGAATGAAATAACTTATGTATAAAAAAATTGTGTACAAAAATACAGGAACATAATTGATTTGAAAAAAATCACAAAGCATAATCGGCGGTCTTATCGCTTCAGAACGATCTATTCCAAACAGCCTTAGGATGGAAATTACAAGTTTGGTCGATGGTAGAGAGTTTTAACCACTCATTGCTGAGTGGAGGTCTCTTCCAGTGTAACAATCCTTCTAGATTCCTTTTACCCTGCATCCACTTGGTGCCTACTTTGACCCTACCTGTGGTCCACCGTACTACGTACTACGTTGTCTGCCCACGTGACCAGTTCGAGGTCTCCATTCTCTCGTCAGGTCTTCGGTATTTGTGGCCATCCATCCTTTTGGCTACTACAAGGGTTAGTCTAGAATTTTGATACCTAACATTGACTTTCCATCGCCCGCTGAGTGACTTCCAATATTTTTTAGGCTTGACTTACTTTTTCTAGGCTAGAGCAAGGATGAGGTCTATTATGGAGCGAGCTATCCCTTAAGGCACTGGCTCTCTCACGCACTAACGGAATATGGCGACCCGTTTGGCGCTGGACTTTGGCAGTTTCGCTAGACAATTGGATTGGACCTGTACAGGTCCTTCCAGTGTTTTGATCATTCAACCGGTACCAAAAAGCCAGATCACATCTGTAATAAGAAAACATTAATTTAATTTAAAAAGATTCCGACGAATTGAGAACCTCCGCCTGCTTTTGAAAGTCGGTTAAAAACGGGTTTATATCGCTCCAATAATTATAGCTAAAATAAGCGATAAATATCCATATATCCAATTGTAATTATTAAAACGATTATTATAATAATTGAATCAAACAAAAATATATAAAGATAGATATTAGATTCGCCACTCACAATAGATACGCAGTCCTACATGTCGGTAATATTACAGGACATTAATTTTACACAACGCCATCTATCCCCAAACTAAGCATAGCTTGTAATATGAGAACTAGACTACGGATGCAATACATAAATATATATATTTTTTTGTAAATACATGGGTGCTGTATTGTATGATAAGCATCATACAATACAGCACCCAAACACAGAACAAACATCTATATTCATGACACGAATGTTTTCCTGGGTGGGAATCGAACCCACAACCTACAGCACAGAAGGCAGAGTTACTAGCAACTGAGCTATGAGGCTTGTTAGATTTTTTTTTACTGTACGACGAGGAAGCGTTTGGCCTTCATCTCACCTGGTAACAAGTTGAGATAAGGCCGAAGGTGGAGGCGCACTTCACCCGGAATCCTCAACAAACTGAGGAACTAGCTATCTTACCTCTGAATGCCGGAACACAACAATTTTAGAATTGTCATTATGGCCACAGAATTAGGTAAGATGGTGGTAGCTAGCCAGGCGGACTTCAACAAAGTCCTACCACCAACCAAACCAAGCATAATATATTGTACTCCCCATGGGGATCGAACCTCTGGGTCCAAGTTTTTACTTAAGTTGGTCGAAGTTTTTACCCATTTTTTTTCCCATAAAAAAAAACAAAAAACCCTTTCTAAGTTGATACTAACACTTCACAAAGACTTTGAGGTTTGTGCGTTGATAAATCAGTCAGTCAGTCAGGACTTTGAATTTAATATATACAGATTACCCAATACTACCTTCTATGGCATAGGGGCGCGCTAAGAAAGGATTTTAGGAAATTCCCACCGGAGTTTCATTAGTTTTATTTGTACAGTCATTGGTTTAATTACAACACATTGGGAATTCACATAATTACTAATAAACTCATAACAATCAATATTATTGTCATATTGTTGTTTTCACAGTGTTAACAGTAAGCTAAGTAAAGTATATGCCTATTACACTACATCCCGTATCTCAGTTAACACTAGGTAATGCTAAAAAGGTCAAGGTAGATAAATTATCTGGCCTGTTTATTACTTCTTAGTAAAACAGCAACATATGAACAAGTATAGGAAAAAACGAAAGTTTAGTTACTGCGTCAATTGTCGTTTGTTTGTGTTATTGCGAATTAACCGAAACGCTGACAGATAATAGGTACCTATATATTGACATGCTCTGATGCACCCTCTTAATGCATAGTTTTCTTAATAAATTATAAACTTATTACCAAGCGAAATGATAACAAGCCTCATAGCTCAGTTGGTAGTAACTCTGCCTTCTGCGCTGTAGGTTGTGGGTTCAATTCCCACCCAGGACAAACATCTGTGTGATGAATATACATATTTGTTCTGTGTTTGGGTGTTGTATTTTATGATAAGTACGTATTTCCAAAAAAATAAGTATTTAAGTATTCTATCTGTAATTTAGTTACAATATTACAAGCTATGCTTCCTTTGGGGCTAGATGGCGCTGAAATTAATGTCTTGTAATATTATTTAATTTATTATCTAAACTTAAACATTAATTGCCTACCGGGCGTGCATTATAGTATTTTCATATTTTATGAGGCCTTTAATCGCGAAGAGATAATTTGAAATGGCAAGTAATAAGTAAATGTTTTTTTAACATTCAGTCAGCAAAAAAGTAATAACTTGGCGTGTAACTATGGTGAATAAGTTATGGCGAAGTACGTAAGTAGGCTGCCTGGCTTTTTTGCTCGCTTGCCTCTTTTAAAAATGCAGCCGAATCGACATATTCCCGATAAGGTTGAAATAAAAGGCCATAGAACTTTTCAGTTCTATGTAACTGCTATAAATACCTACCTAGGTACTTATATTTGTTTTTGAAGTGAAAACTTCTTTAGGTGCATTGGTTTTTTTTGAGGTTGGGTAAAAACCATTGAACTCGCGACACCTTACCGACACTACTTTTAACTCATTTGACTTTAAATACATTGTTACGTTATCTTTACGATCCTAAGAGGTACGGGTAAGGACCGTTCGGAGACTGCCTCTACCTATAGATAGACGGTTGACAGCCGTGTCAGGTATCTATCAACGTCAGTTCTAAGAAGTCATTACGTCAGTTGTGTTGCAAAAACAACCCTCAGTAATAAATGTCGCGACCAACGCGACAACATTGAGATTTAAGTACTAACAATCTCAGCTGTTCTCTTCGGCAAATATCGACAAACTTCAAGTTTTCACTTCTGTCGACACTTCCGGAGTGCCACTGTTTTATTTTACAGATAAACCATCGTTTGATTATGCTATCATTATTCTGCCCTTACGTCTCCACACCACAAGATCTCCTCTTCCACTCACTCCCTCCTTTTTCGGCCTCCCTCTGTTCTCATGTCCAACTTCCCTCCTCATAAAATCCCCATACCATCTTTTGACAACAATCTCACTTACAGTATTTCCTTTATTCATTTTCTCTCCACGCTCTAAACCCTGAGGCTCGCCTGGGCAAGCATGAGTTGGTGCAAGCCTTCCCAGAAAAAGACTATTACTCACTTTTTGAAGGTGTTGGAATCGTACTTTACTGAAAAAACTGACGCTGGAAGCTGAATTTATTTTTTTGTGTGCGCATTAAATTTATTTTTTGTCTTTTGTAAACGTCGTTGGAAAGCCGCGAATAATCTGTGCGTCTGAAATTTCTATCATAGAAAGGTGACGGCAAAATAACGACGAAAAGGTCAAGTGCACATTTTTTTCAAGTGCACGTTTCTGAAGTTCAACCTGTAGAATGCCGACCACGTAACCTTACGACGCAATCTTGTTTTGGGATGATACTCTTTACAAATAAGTAGATATAAAGATAGACTCTAGAAAGATAGAAGTCTAATCATCAATAAAAAAATATTACTCAACATTCGTTTTAAGCCCGTCAAAGGTTTGACTAAAGAAGGGTTCTCATTGAGAGTTACTAACATAGATAGCTATGTACTTGCTAGTTGGCCCTGCGTTCCACCGAGTCTAGACCACCATTACACATAAAAAGTAGGTAGATAGAGCTTTCGCGACTGAAAACTCCAAAGCTGGCTGGTACAACTTTCACGCCAATACATGTAGAGCCTTACTCCGCTACTTGCGCTATGGAATGCAAGTCCACAGATAACTGGGTGCTGGGTAACGTTTTTATTCCGGCCGTTGAGTACTCCCGCTTCACTTGGAAGCTCGCAGTCGAAAAGGAAACCCGTGCGTCGTGTGATTAAAAAAAAATTGAAATGTTCAGATCCGCAGTTTTGTTGTGTGTTGCATTTTGTGTGGTCATTGGTAAGTAACTTAATTGTATTAGTATCTAAAAATACAACTTTTTTTTCATTACCTACCTAATAAAACTTTTCTACTAAATTACCGGTTAAAATAAAACGAAAGCTTAAATAATCTAAAATTCTTGAGAACAAGAAACAGGAATATCGTAATTACAAAATTAGTCTAAATATTTTTAAATCTTTTTTTATTCTTATTTTTATTCAATGCTGGATATAAATTTGCGTGTGTATTCAATTGAATGGGAAGCAATCAGCTGTCTACGACTCATTATTGTATGAATTTAGTAACACATAAATACTTTTCGTAATGGCTGCCCAAACACATCAATTATTTATTTCGCACACATTAATCGTGATTATGTATCGAAACAAAAAGTTTCGATACAGAGCAAAAACCGGCAGACATGCTAATTAAATGGCTGAGCTTTGTTTCATCAGTGTTTTGAGTCACGGATAGGGCGATCGTGAGGAAGATTCTTTCCGCGGTCGTGAGTTGGAAGGATATTTTTGCGTGAAATGATTAATCGAAGAACTAGAAAAACAGACATGAGTAATACTTATACTTACGAGATAATTACTGTATGTTGATCAATCAATGCATCAATACAACAACCAAACTTGTACTATCCTCTCCATCCTAAGGTGTGCTTCAAGAGAATTAAGAGATTACTTTTAAAAAGACCACCCATTTAACAATTAATTTTAAATAAAAATTAATTTTCATGTCATTTTATTTCAATTATTACATACATTTATATTTACACACCAGTAGTAGTACACAGCAGTGCTATGAAATACAAAAAATATCTAAAAACAAAACAAATGTTCAATAAAATTACACACATTATATAGGCCCAATCGGTGGTCTAATCGCTGAGATCGATATCTTCCAGATACATTTTCCTTTGAGTGTACAAAACCGATGGTCGAGGCCTAAATATGCAAAACCTTTATTCTTTATTGCACATCCTTAGATAAGATAATACTACAAGGTACCTTACTTAATATTTAAACAGTATGAAATAGGCTTATCTTTAATCTTATACAATGGTATAAGAGGTAAAGATGGAAAAAATATGCTGACCGATCGCTATTAAAGCTACAGGACTAAACTGGAAACACTAAACTTTGCTGGTCTAATCTGAAGATTGCATAAACATTTTACAAAAATCTTTCCAGCCGTTTTTGTCGATTCCGTACATAGTCGATACCCATTGACTTATATATTAGAGATACGTAGAGTAGAGGCTCATTTTTTTATTTTAGCCGTCGATCTTTTTTATTGTAGTTATGTGAGTAACTCCATTTTATCCACGTCGGTAGAGCAGATGAAAGATAGTCATTAGTTTAAATTGTCCTCAGACCTTTTAATACAGGGCGGGGCAAATTTGTTTGGGAGTATTGATCCTAGGAAGTGATTATTCAGGGAAATGTTATTCAGTTGGGAAAAATAAAGAGTCGATCGAGACCAGCTTTTTCTTTGACAAATATTTACCTAGGTATCGTTTCACGTTTTTTATCAATGTTAAAATTAAAACGCAATGTATTTTCAGTTAAAAATAAAACAAGACTTTAATGCGTCTTTTAGGCTGTTTTAGAAGAACTCCAAAAGAAAACGAGGTAGAAAAAAGGGTCCAGAATTCGCCCCAAAATACGTATTCCTGTATACGTTACCTACATAGACACCAATATCTGTCTTCGTCTAAAGGGTAACATGGTTAGTAATTTAATTTTCCAATTGAACAGACATAAGTTTATACCTACAAACGTAATTTATTTGATAAGCACCTACCTAACTCATAGGCATTCACAAAAATCTGACATGAAGGAAAATATTGAATAGGTGCTTGATTAGGCGCATTGAAACATCAATCAACGAATTTGAAAAGCTTGCCTTGTAGTGTTAGTATTGAAATCTAATCACGGCCAGATATTTACAAAAAAAGAACAAGGTAGGTTTCTAGGTAATCAATATAAAATAAAGGGTCAGCTGTTCGGAGGCCCAGACCAGAAGCCATTTTTTTTTAAACTGACTGACTCACATTTATGTATGGTTGACATACCATCTTCCCGCACCAAGCGCTTTGCTTCAACTTTTATCATGCGGACAGCCAAAGATTGGAACTCGTTGCCAGCGTCTGTTTTTCCGACAACGTATAATTTGGAAATCTTCAAGAGAAGAGTGAATAGGTATCTTCTAGGTAAGCTCGCTACATCGTAGACCGCTTCGTCACTTACCATCAGGTGAGATCGCGGTCAAGAGTCTGCCTATAAATTGTAAAAAAAAAAAACATTTAACGCAGTAAGCGTTAAATGTTTTTTTTAGCTAACTTCATTTCATACAGCGCCATCTAGCCCCAAACTAAGCAAAGCTATATATATATAGGTACTAGATTGATGTGACGATTATTAATTAGTATAAAATACTATTTAGTTTTGTGTGGTAGGTATAAAGTAAACTAAGAAAGGGTTTCGGGGAATTTTTTCGTGATAATTGGAACAAAATAGCACAGACGATCACGAGCTAATAAAAAAATATCTCCTCAGCCAAGACTAAGGTCAAATCAATTAAGTTAACATAGATAGGTAGGTTGGTAAAATAAGCTTTCTGTAAAGGTATATAGTATAGGTACCTACCTACTTCTACTAGCAGGTAGGTATGACTACACCGGATGATATGATATCATCAATTCTGAGAAAGGTCGATCAAGTGGACTTGTACTTACTGAATTATACAAAAAACTAATTGGGTACCTATAACCACAGAATGGCAAAATTGCTGATTTCTCTGATCAACAATCATTACCAGCGTAGTCTTTTTTCTTTGGATAAGTAAATCCGCAATAGGCGGAGCAGTAAGCGATGTGCCCTGAAGCCCTGATGAGAACAGGTAGGACTGCAAAAACGAACAAGTCTTGTAGCAAGTTTGGTTATGCTCCAGTGGGTAGGACAATGACACTCGATGCATCCTTTTTATTACTTTGAGACGTAGGTACGTTAGTAGGTAAGTTTTAACCGCCTCTGTGGTCTAGTGGTTCAACCCACCGATTTCAGATCCAGAGGTCCCGGGTTTGATCCCCAGGGGAGTACAATATTGTGCTTGGTTTGGTAGTATGATGGTTAAGTCCGCCTGGCTAGCTACCTCTATATCTTACCTAATTCTGTCGCCTTAATAACAATACTTATAAAATTGTTGTGTTCCGGCATTTAGAGGTAAAATACCCAGTTCCTCAGTTTGTTGAGGATTCCGGGTGAAGTGCGCCTCCACCTTCGGCCTTATCTCAACTTGTAACCAGGTGAGATGAAGGCCAAGCGCTTCCCCGTCGTACAATAAAAACAAAAAAAAAAGTAAAACTTACTTGCAAGATAGCAAGAATTCACCTAACAAAGGTGTAGGTCAAATCTTGCAAGCTGTGTTAGAACTTCTTGATATCCGATTAAGCTGAAATTGTGCATAACTTTTGTCTGATGACAACAATTACAATATGCAATACTTACTCAATATTGTCGTCTAATGCCAACTTACAAACCATGCTGTCCACCTAGTTGGACGGTTGGTTTATTTTTTCTTAACCAACAACCTGGTTTGTTGGTTGACAGTTTTTTATTCTTATCCAACAACCTAGTTTTTGGGTTGATATTTTTTTTCCATTACCGACAACCTGTAATACTTTTAAAATGGTTGTCGCCACAAGATGGCTGATCAACCCCCTGAATGGGTATCAAAAGGAAGGGCTGGAAGAGTAGAAAAAAAAATGTAGGTACATCACACTAAACTGAATATTCAATTTTCAATTGGTAGGGACACATTTTTTTCTTTTAATTTATTTCTGTTGAATCCAGTCCATATGTATATTAGGTAAGTATGGAATTGCGTTGTAGCCTTCAATCTCAACATATTTTTTCCATCATCATTTTCTCACCTGATCATTTAAATTTAAGCTACTTCATATTTTTTCCATATCATCAATGTACTCTTGTGCCTTGACTGCCTTAAACGTTAACTACCTTCGAATCGTACCCGAAACAAGAGCTGCTATGTTTATGAACCACAGGATTTGTACCTAAAGCTAAATTTTATTTCTAACTACCTACCTGCTATATTTGTCGTTAAAGCTGTTGTAACTTTGAATTGAAATTTTAATAACAGTGATTCTATTTTTTTAAGAATCTTCATGGAGTCTTCTACTCTCCCACGGATATTATGGAAATCTAGTTAAATTGAACGATGCTGCCCTCAGAAGCCAAAAAGCGGTATCTATAATATGGGAAGTTTTATGTTTTTGGTTGCATAGGAAATCTTGTGAAATCACACATCTAATGAACGAAATAAAACAGCCGTACTTGACTAAAATATTGAAATAAACAAGAAATTAAAAGTTTCTTTAAAGCCTATTCTATAAAGGTTAGCTCTATAAAAGTACCTCAGCACATTACTTATTAGCAATAGAATTGCCTTCAACTTGATAGTCTCTAGACAAGCTATCGCCCGGAGTTGTTTAGACATATTGAGATAAGAAACTGCCTGACCCGCTTTCATGGTCAGAGCTATCAGTGAGTCGAACTGCATTTCTCTCGCACTCTATTATACTAATTAAGAGGTCACACTAGTTTCATTTTATACACCTAATACTTACTGTAAAAAATGTTGTGTTTTATTTCCTTTATATATATCAAAATATATTAATTTCGAGAAAGTACTGCCTTTTAACAACAGTTTTAAACAGTTTTAACCGCCTCTGTGGTCTAGTGGTTCAACCCACCGATTTCAGATCCAGTTGTCCCGGATTCAATCCCCATGGGGAGTACAATATATTGTGATTGGGTTGGTTTGTGGTGGGACTTTGTTTAAGTCCGCCTGGCAAGCTACCACATGTTCATGAAAATTGCCACACATGTTCCTTTACTTATAAAAAAAATATTGTTGAACCTGGTTTTTGACTGGGGGTAAAATAGGGGGGGGGGGGGAAGGGGCAAGTTTGCTGTAGCGTTATTTATCAACGGATTTCGATTAAATTTGAAAGACACACTGAGAATTGAATTTTACACAATATGTTGTGAAAAAAAAAACAAAAAGGTTGAGTGGAGGGGGAAAAGGGGTGAAGTAAACTTCTTGTAGAATTTCAATTTTTTTTTTCGGAATATTTATACCTACATTTACTAATCAGACGCAGTCCTCTCCGCCTTTGCAAGACAAATCTGTAGACACCAGTCTGCAGAACGCGAGTAATCGCTAAAACGTATACTTACCCTATTTGCTCTAGTAGGAAAAGTGAAAGAGGAAAGCATCGGTTATTATATGGTTATAAGGGCAAACGAGGTCTACTGTTCTTACATTACCACGAGTATAGGTACTACTCCATACCTACTAATGTCAAAATTTTTAGATTTCTAAGAATAACGTTTCCGGAGTCTCCATCGGACGTTTCTGAATTCGACACGAAAAAGGCTTCCCGAATGTTTGAGAATAGCTAGGCTGATGACTTGTCAGTTGCTTCTCTAGTATTCTGATATCTGTACTTAGATACAATACTAACTGTTTTCCTACACTTAAGGCGCGATTCCATTAGGGAAGACAGTATGACGTCACATTTGCGTAAAAGTTCCTTGCATTGGAAACATGTTTTCGAGAGTGTGCAAATTGCATACAAAGTCAAAGTCAAAGTCAAATATATTTATTCAGTAAGATTTTTTAAGATCACTTTGAAAGGTCAAATCTACCGCCTGTTCGGAATCGCGACTAGCACACAAGGAGAAAGGCAAGAACCTCGGGCTAGTTTTTTTTTTTTATGATCCATTACAATAGCTTAAAATTATCTAATACTACTTAATTACAATTTATTCACTGGAGCAAATTCATTTTTTTTTAATGCCAGGCTTTCTTATCTTCTAGGTAATCTGAAATGTAATAATAAGCTTTCCTGGATAGCTTTTGTTTTACAACATTTTTTAATTTATTATTTGACAAGCTTAGCTCATCACTTGGCAACAGGCAACAGGTTTTACTTGCATACAATATTGCTTCTGTGGTGCCGTGGCGGAAATGTGCAACTTACGTTTGCGCGTTCAATTTGCGCGTCACTTAAATAGAAATATAGAACAAGTTTGAACTACCTGCATGCAAGATGTAGCTTTTTTTTTTTACTAAATAAAACATTTATTCAATAAAAAGTACAATTAAACTAACTATGTACAAAGGAATCAGTCAGATTACCTAAGGACCGTTACAAACGGCCTATAGGTAACTCAACTGTTCCAGACCAGTACCAGACGGAAGTGTGCCCATGTAGCTTGTATATAGATTTGTTCCAAGTTGCATGCAATTTGTATGCGATTTGCAACTTGCATACAAGTAATTTGCCTAATGGAATCGCGCTTTTCGGGCGATATAGTCTATTTTGAATGCTTTCCTTTTTTAAATTCGACTGTCAACTGCATTTGCAATTTCGGCCAGTATCTATACAGCAAAAGTGGAGACAAAAGTATGCATTAATCCCATCCCTCTATTCTCTATACATGTCAAGGAGTGGAGTGGAGGCACCAAGTAATCCTACCCTTTATCCCATATTTGTTGGGGTCAGCATAACGTGTAATTGAATTACTTGATTTAAAATTGTCTTACTCTCAATGTTGGAACCAATCAGTGGAACCAACAGCCCACGTGTATCTACCTAGAAGGGCAGGGCTCGGAGCAGGTTGACTGACACCAGCAAAGAAAAACAATCGATAGTATTGCATTTGCATCAAATTAAACAAATCTAAGAGCTACTGTGCGTGAAATAGGGATCAAAATACTCTTTCTACTTGAAACAAATTCGGTGAAGTGTACTCAAAAAATGAAAACAGGTACAGTTAGCGTTTTGACAAGCAAAAAATCAACCTTCGCTTGGATGAGACCGTTAGATGCCGGCATACATTCACATCTCCGTACTCGGTGTAATGGGAGCTGTATGAAATTGTCGATAAAATGAGACGTCGTCGTATCGACTACCTAAATAACGTGACTTAAAGTGTAAAGTGACGTTTTTTAATGATGAGTTAGCTCTGACCTCTAGGCTAGTCTTGCTTAGTCTCTGAGCGAGCTTTTCCAGAAGGCGCCAGAGTTTGGCAGGCATACACTAAATACTTAACGTTTGCACTGTTATATTTTTACCTAAATATATTTGATGACTTATGTATACCAATAATAAAAACGAGCGAGCCAACGGTAGTCGCATACGATGTGTAACATTTGACATCTCGCATTGGTAAATGCAACATTAACATTATAATCTGAAAACAATGTAGCTACCGAGCCTCAGACTAGATTAAAGTTACTACGATCGCCGCGTGCCGTGCGGCGTACTTAAAACTACACTTGATTAAGCGGACAGCTGATGCGTTCTCCTTCTCTATTTCCCTTTCTCTTTCTCGTCACACACACGCACATACTACTGACAGTACCAACCTCTTGGAAAATGGGTTGGTATATACCATCTGATGGCCAACTCTACCACTGCGCGAGCTGATGAGCTCAATGACCAATGGGTCAAATCAAATAGCGCGCGCTTCCCCGGCTTCCTGTTACATACTTCCATGTAACAGGCCATAGCCATGGCCATGGAGCAGAAGCTAGTAAAATATAGGTATAAGTAGCGTCTTTCTAACTCAATGTGAAATCTAACTGTACCTATATCGACTGCAATGAAACTACGTATTAAAATAGGCATCTCGCTGCTAATGGGATAACGGGCCAAGAATGCTGAAATTGTTTTATTGCAAGTAGTATATCGCCGTGCTTTAGCATGGTATAAAACAAATATGAATGTTAGTTGATTATCAAATGCAGCTCTGAATTTCATACCAAGTTGTATATATTTTACCGCTTCTAAAGCCTAGTGGATCGCCCACCGGTATCCGACCAAGAGGCCCGGGGTTCAATCTCTGGGGAGTAAAAATTTGTGCATGGTTTAGTTGGTGGTAGGACTTGTTTCATGTCCGCCTGGCTAGCTACTACCATCTTACCTATGTAACTACAACAACAAAGTAATAAGAAAAACTCTAAATTGTTGTTTCGTAATTTAGAAGTAAGATAGGTAGCCTCTAACCAGTTCCTCAGTTTGTTGAGGATTCCGGGTGTTTCAGTAGAATTTTCCATGAGGTCAACATAAGGTCACCAAGGTACCACCAAAGTGATAGGGCACATTAGTCATGATAATCGTGATATAGATACCGATCTACTTAGCAATAATCCACAGGTGAGATAGAAGAACAATCGAATAAGTATAAGAATTAGGTAGCTTTAACCTACTTAGAAGCTCGTTGTCACTGGCAAGGTGGAAGATAAAAGATCGCGAAGAGTTTTTTTTTTTATACTACTGGGAGACGGGACAAGCAAGTAGCCCCCCTGGTGATAATTGTATCTCTTGCCTATAGCAATGACTTACTGCGTAGGTCACATTCACAAAGAACATAGCCTACACGGCACTCCATTGCACCGTCAACTTGAGGCATAAAGGGAAAGGGGTAAAGCCTCGCGTGCCCGTAATTTCACCGGCAACCATACTCTTCAAACCGGAACACAGCAACGCTGCTTGGCGGCCGATATAGGTATGGTGGTAGTAATTTTTTCGGACGAGCTCTTTCACAAGGGGCTTCTACTAATCTTAAAGAAGACTACTTCTTTCCGTTTCCTTGCTTCTACTATACTTACCAAGAGTAGCACGATGTGTTCCGTACTACACATGAGACATAATAATAATAACAATAAATAAATATTTAAAGACATTAATTACACACAGCTCCATCTAGTCCCAAACTAATAAAATCTTGTAACATGGAAAAAAAGGAACCTACTAACCAAATAAAAAAGGTATTCTTACAAGTATTTTATCCGTGATATATTATATCCATATACTTGTAAATAGGTATAGGTACCTTGTTTTTACTGCCTACTTGCTATAAAATACATCACCCAAACACAGAACAAACATATATCTATATTCATCACACAAATCGCACAAACCTTAGAGGTGTAGGAACTATGGGCAGTACCTATACCTTTGGTGTTGTATGAGCACACCCGTAGATTTTATTATTCATAGTTCACTCAGTCAAGATGGTAGGTATTCATGATGAATGTACTGATCTAACTAATATTCCACGCGCATTGATTTGATGGTATCATGATTGCATTTCATGTGTTTCAATTATCTACATACATTGATCCTGACATGGTGGGCACGATTTCATAGCTATTTGCATAATCACTGGTTACTGAAGGCAAATAGTTCCTACTAGGTACCTAGATTAGAAACATAATCGAGGTACCTACGTGCAATTATACTAAGTACTTATACTAATAAGCATTGGCATTGGGTAGGTGGGATCCATTTTTAAGCATCATAGCTCAGTTGGTAGTAACTCTGCCTTCTGCGCTGTAGGCTGTGGGTTCGATCCCCACCCAGGTCAATCATTTTGTTTGATGAATATAGATGTTTGGGTGTTGTATTGTATGATTAGTATGTATTTACAAAAAAAAAAAGTATTTAAGTATTCTATCCGTAACCTAGTTCCCATATTACAAGCTATGCTTAGTTTGGGACTAGATGGCGTTGTGTGACATTAATGTCCTGTAATATTTCATATTTATTTATCTCCTAGTCTTCGTCTACCCAGGGCAGCGGAATCGCTGCGGTTTGCTAGCGGTTACGACTGAATGATCACAACTTTGGGTGGTAGGACTGCACCCAAAGGCCGTACGGCATACGGCGCCATACTTTTTGGTAAATAGGTAGGTAGCTTATATAAGCTATTCTACCTATAGGAATTTCATTGCAAAGACACTACTTTTGTAAGGGCCTATAATATGAAAATTAAAAAGCAAAGATGTATATATTTATATCGTGATTCTATGATTTTGAATTCGATACTCTTTTTAATTTTCATATTATAGGACCTTACAAAAGTAGTGTTTTTGCAATGAAATCCCGCTCATTCGTTTCACTCCGCTACGCCGTCGTACCTCTCATTTTGTGCACATAAGGTATAGCCTCCTAAATTTATCAATATATTAATTCATCATGTCATGATTACAAGAATTAGGACATAAATGGTAATAAATTTAGTTTTTCGCTCTTTCTTTTCTGTACATTACACTTCATGGTCCACTTACATACTTTAAAGACATATACTGATGATTTGTCATATATTTTAAGATTAAATAATAGGTAACTACATTTTAGTATGTATTCAATTAAATAATATTTACTACCAACCGATAAATAACTTAATATACATTTATTAACAATAAATATGCAATGAAAAACAAATGTAATGTGTGCCTTGTGCACGCTTCCGTCTGGTACCTACTGGTCTGGAACAGTTGCGTTACCTATAGGCCGTTTGTAACGGTCCTTAGGTAATCTGACTGATTCCTTTGTACATAGTTGGTTTGATTATACTTTTTATAATAAAAATTATGTTTTGCATATTAAATAAAGAAATGTAATGTAACATATAAATATGTTATGAAATTGTTAAATCACGCTTAGTTCGGTGGAAAGTATCGTACCATCGCACAGGTTTATCCTAGTTTGGGTACCTATGTTTTCATAAATAAATTATCTTATCAGGAAATAGCCTTTAGCTTATTACCTAGGTAGTAGGTACTAACCTCTGGTCGATTGAGCCACAAGCTTGTGCGGCAATGGCAAAGCATAATGCGATTCTAGTAGCGCAGACGGTCGGTGAACGACCCTCTCCCGTAAAGAGGAACTCGCTTGCCGCGGACCCTAGCCATTATCTAGGCATTAGGGATGAGACTAGATCCGAAAGGTCGGCTCTATCGTAGGTACCGAACTCGGATGATTGTTAGTGTAGTCATCAGTACCTACTACTAAGGTAAATATTTTAAATAATTACCAAGTTCTGGAATGAATCCAATCACATTTTCAATACATACATACATGATAGATACATAATTAGGTATATTATAAGTTTGATATAGGTAAAACGTGGCCGGACAAGTCGCGGCCACGATGTCAACAAATAAACGGCCAAGTGCGGAGACGCACACCGAGGGTTCCAGACATATTTCAAGGCAAAAAATCACGTTGCTTGTAGGATTTCCCATTTCATGTTTCTTTTTTATGACGCAGAAGTGCTCGCCTTTTTATAATTCGTTGTTATAGCGGTACATTCTGTGAAAATGTTAACTGTCTACCTATAATGGTTGAAAGTTCCTGCCCTATTGAGGGCCATTTTGGGTACGGAGCCCAAAACGATGTGATGCCGGCCACGTTGTATTTTGGTCACGTTTTCCGACCAGGTGTAAATAACACTATTAAAACGATACTAGACCATTATAACAATACAAACACGTCGTTTCTAAAACGCTTAGAGCAATTGCTTTTATTTTTGACCAGGAGCCGAATTCCCACGCGCTGCCTACACATTTTATATCGAGTAGGATAGAGTTCTTTGGGCACGTAATCCGCAATGAAGACTCAATGGAGCGTCTTGTAGTCCAAGGCCGAATGGAGGGCAAGAGATCCAGTGGCCGCTCTCCGACAGATGAGATCTGATTAAATCTCTCACTAAATCTACCATAACGGACTGCTACCACAATTCCTCCAATAGAGCAAATGGAAAGGCATAGCAAAAGCCGTCACTCATGACTACGACCACTCTGCCAAGACTGCCCGACGATCGTCTCGTGAAGAGAGGATAGGGAGTAAAAGCCCGACTGTGAATAGAGGATAGAGAGTAAAATCGTTACGCCATTTTTTCACTCAACACTGCCCGAACCATTTCCCAATAGCTAAATGTTTACCGAGCGGATATTCTAGTCTAGAGCTATTTGCTACGTCCCTAGCAGAGCAGTTATTGAATTGGCGCTGGACGGATGCACAGCGCCCGCTGTAATCCGTGACCACATAGACACGTGATGCTACATGAATACCTACATTCACATCGTACTATTGGACATGCTCAACTGGTAGTACCTAACTCTGGCTTCTGCGCAGGTTGCGGGTTCAATTCCCTCGCCAGACAAAAATAACAAACATGAACAAGTTTGTTCAGTGTTTGGATTGTATTTGACCGCCTCTGTGGTCTAGTGGTTCGGCCAACAGTATCAGATCCAGAGGTTCCAGGTTCGATCCTCAGGGGAGTAGGTACAATATTGTTCTTGGTTTGGTAGTTGGGACTTTGTTTAAGTCCATCTGGTTAGCTACTACCATCATATCAACAATTATATATTCGTCGAGGTGGTTCCGGCTAAGAAAGGGACCCCTCTATTTCCTCCTGAGGATATCTTAAAAGGCGACTAAGGGAATTATACACACCAGGGATGGGCAGCAGCATCCGCATGAGTACGTAACACCAATACTGTGATCACTGATTTGCATGCCAAGCGTGGTGATTATGGCAAAACACTGCATGGGAGGCTCATGTCCAACAGTGTACGTTTACGAGCTGTTATGAAACCAGGTGAGATGGAGGCAAAGCGCTTTCCCTACGTAAACAATAGTACCTATACATACTTACATACGTATAAATTCCCACAAAAAAAAAAGTACCTATTTGAGTATATACTATCCATATGAACCATATGAAACAGCAGCAGACCGTGACAAGTGGAAAAGACTGGAGGAGGCCTATACCCGAGAGGGGTCCTAACCTAAACTTGACCTTGAACTTTAAAAATAATTAAATTTTCATTTCTATAATTATACATTTACATTTTAATGAGACATTTTTTTATTTTTTTTATTTTAGGAAAAATTACAAAGCTTGTAATTTAGGAGCTACATTACGGATAGAAAAGGGTACTTAAATACTTTGTAAATACATACGTACTATATGATACTACGCTCAAACACAAAACAAACATCTAAGTATTCATCACACAAATGTTTGTCCTGAGTGGGAGTCGAACCCACAACCTAGCGCAGAAGGAAGAGTCACTACTAACTGAGCTATGAGGCTTGTAAAAATGCGCTCATTTACCTCGGAAAGAAAAACCCATTGGAGCGAATATGAGAAATTCAAAGTCGTTTGTGTCAAGGTACAAGCAGTCCACGATAGAGTATCTACCTACCTTCTTAGAAGAAACCATTTAGTTCGTGACTAGAAGGTATCCAGATATATAATTATGGACCTATAGGTACCTATTTAAGTACGAACTGAACCGGGAAACCCGTCTTTGTATTTGTTATTTGTATGGGGATGTCGGAAACTACAGCGTCAGTAAATAATCATCTAGTGCAGATAGGTATTCAAATTTAATCAAAAATTCTACCTTGTAGCTATCAGTTATTCTGTGCTTGTAGTCTGGATTTCAGAAAAAAACATAATGATTTACAACGGTTTATCTTCAAGATATTTCCTGAAAAAAATTTATAAATTTGTCTAATTGAAAATGTGCAAAGTGAAAAGTTTGTTATTATTTGACGTAGAAATTTTAAAATGAATACTATTTTACATTGCTTACCATAGTACCATTATCATTCATAATAATTGGTACCTTACCGTACATTATTTTATATTGTGAATGGTAGGTAGGTATAACTACCTACCTAAAACTATAATTGCATGTCAAGTTTGGATTTAATGATGCGAAAATAATCTTTGTAATAAGATCTACTGTGTTTACTAGTCCAATCATCTAAATTCTGTTATAAAGTTAATATCATTGGAATTTTCCATAATAATAATAATTTAAATTCCAATTTCAACCCAAGGGTTTCCAAGGGTTTGGAGGTACAAATGTCTCTTAAAATGGGCAGTAACATTTTTTTTTATTTGTATTTTCGACACTCCGATCACAACACGCCTAACAAGCGTAGAGACCAGGTCAAAGCCTATTTTTTTTTCAAAACAAAGATCGGATTGGATTCGCTTTGTTGGAGACTAAGGAGAATGTATTTACTCGTAATTCAAAAATTTAAAAAAATATCATTAGTATTCGAGACTACCACAATTTTTTTAAGAAATGGTTTGAGAATAGCGTAGAAGTCTATTGGATTTTAAGTCGATCGAAAAACTTTCCGCGTGCTTGGGAGCTATACGGGGGTATAATATAAGGGGTATGTATATTCCTTGATATAACCATTATTTTCTATTACAGAAGCACGTCCGAGATGGCAAGTCCTGCCCCCTGTTCCCGGCTACGTTCCAGTCTACATCCAATCTGGAGACACACCCTTAGAACAGATCAACCCTGAGCTAGCCGAGGCCTTCCACGCCCTGCCTTCAGGACGATCTGCTAGCAAAGTCATTGACGCATCTCCTGAGGAAATGTCTGACCAGCCAGAACCACCTTCCAATGAGGATTCATCTTCTAGCGAAGAAAAACCAATCCAAACCGAAGAAAACCCAAACTCTAGCGAAGCAAAATCAGTTTCCAAGCAAGAAATACCAGTTTCAAGCGAATCTATTGACTACCGCCCTTACGCTAAGAAGTTACTAGAGAAGAAAAAGAAGGTCGCAGAAGTAGCTCAGCCGTTCGAACGTAGATAGATAGCACGAACTTGATATATAGCGATATTGGTATGCCATCTCTTTCACTCGTACTGCGAATGACAGAGATTGTAACATTCTGACATGAATATAAATGAACGAATAAGGGCGCTATTTCGTGCGCAAACAGAAAAAACCTGTCTTTACCTTTTCTTCGTTAGTTCCTTCTTTGGCCACGTTTTTTCTTGTCGCGCTGTATCATAGCAAGCCGTCTTCTACCTAAAATCTGCTTATGTTTTTTCCAAACTACTCTTTGTTTTACGATATTGTAATCATATTAATCGTTAGACCTAGAGCACTGTTTCCTGTTTTTTTTTTCATTTAGTCACAGCGCCATCTATCCCCAAACTAAGCAAAGCTGGGAATGAGAACTAGATCACTGATAGAATACTTATATAGGTACTTTTGTTGGTAAATACATACTTATCATACAATATAACACAAACACAGAACAGTATTCATCACAAAAAAAAAAATGGCTTGGGTGGGAATCGCCCAAAACCTGGAGGCGTGTTAAAT
This sequence comes from Venusia cambrica, assembly GCA_951394065.1. NCBI lineage: Eukaryota > Metazoa > Arthropoda > Insecta > Lepidoptera > Geometridae > Venusia > Venusia cambrica. Next base: position 8,643,636 of record OX596044.1, on the reverse strand, counting down.
TGTGTATTGGTAACAAGAAGAAGAAACAAAGAAAGTTAATACTTTCTTTGTTTCTTCATTCTATTCAAATAATAGTATAAATGATGACTTGAAATGTGGTGAAACAAATATAGCTAGTTATAACTTAAGTAGGGTACTTCCATAACTTGCCATTTCGCAACACTAAGACCAACACAAACAAGTATACGAATGTTTTGTATCTCATATAATACGTAGGTTTAATTTACAAATAAATGTAATTTATTTTTATACTTTTGAGTATTTTTTTAACCTTTGTTTCCTTCAAGAAATAAGTAAACAATAACAGACTCGCATACTTTCCCTTTCGAGGATTCACCTCTGATCACTACTCGAGTGGATGTAATCAGAATCACACACTAGGGGGTAGTCAGAGGCAAGTCCAAAGTTACGTTACAAACCTTGGGTATGTGCCCCTAATGAATGCAATTAGCTAGTATTCAAAACATGACCGAAAACTGAAGTCTTATTGGTGCACGACTGTATTTGAACCCACAACCTCCGGATCAGAAGGCGGGCCCATACCCAAATAGCCAGATGGGTGGGTAGATGGCGTTGGGTAAAATTTTGTCAACCTTCGAGATAAATCTAAATTGTAGTACTTATCAAATCCATGCGAGCAGCAACCGGCAAAAGTTGTATGAAAATCCATTATCAGACGTGTTTTAGCGGCTACATAAATGACGTCATAGTAAACTCATATTTCACGTGTATCTTAAAAATGGAACGATCCTTTACTCCGTAACATGGCAACCAAGGAGGTAACTTATCAAAGTTTTTATTTAAATTTCGAACTGGCTTGAAAATAGATAGCTGTTTATCAAAAAAAAACAAATGAACACCAACGCGGGAAAAAATATTGTTGTTCGTCATTGATTTTGAAAAGTAATTGTATTTTCAAATGAAAAAAATCTGCCTAGGTACTACTTAGTTTAAATTTCCGCGCATCATTTGAGAAAAGTACTCTAAAAGCCTCGGCCGCAACTAGGTATTACGTATGTGTGCCTCGGCTAATCAATGCTCTTTTGCTGGCCGCTGCAATAATGTACTATTATTTTTGCTATTGTTGCTGTTGCATGTTCCAAATCCAAGAAACAAGGTTGGCTACCTTTGTAGTTTAGGACTGTAAGATATGAGAAGGGATGATGAAATGAGAAGATTCCGTTTAACTTATCAATAACTTTAATTATCTCGTTAAGTATATCTACTTACATTATATTTACACTGAATTTAGCTACACTTCACTATGATCTCCGCATTGTTAGCATCACATTAATCTCCCAAATAATAGTTCTCAGGTTAGTTATCACTTCCTTCAGCTGTTTGTTCTTCAACACCACCTGTGGACAAACATACAATCATATCGCGTTGTAGATTAAGATTAAGACATATTCTTGTCACTTATCCCACATAAAGCGGGGCCGGCGCAACATGTCTTCTTCCTCTTAGGTTTAATTTATTTATTACATTTACATTTATTCATACAAAGACAAATATATGTCATTTACTTATGAATAGTTACAGTTAGACCAGTACCTACTGTTTTTTGCTACCTAAGATAATCTTAGCTAGCAAAATACAGTAGGTACTGGGTATGTCATCGACTAAACATATCTAACGCAATTCTGTCATAGTAAATGAGTAAAGAGTGGTCTTGCGTTATATGTTTAGTGAGTTTAGATTGAAATGTGTATAAAAACCACCATCTTATCTTACCTAATTCTGTCGCCATAATAACAATTCTTAAATTGTTGTTCCGGCATTTAGAGGTAAGATAGCCAGTTCCTCAGTTAGTTGAGGATTCCGGGTAAAGTGCGCCTCCACCTTAGGCCTGATTAAATTTATTATCTATCGTAGTTTGCCTTATTATTCCTACACTGGTTATGTTATTTATAAATGTTGTACCATTTTTACCATGATTTTTAAAATCTTGATTCTGTATCTACCTTTGCTGGAAGAAAACTCTTATTTGGGTTAAGCTCGCCATTGCCATACTTTTTAATTAGAAGTTGACTTGTATCATTATTTATATGAGCGTGTGTAATAAAGTACAAAATACTTTGTTATTGTCATAGTGAGGCGATAGGTTCTACTAAACCAATCACCCCCTAGTGTCTATAGTACCATTGATTTGTACCATCAATGGTACAAGTGATACTACTATGTGTCCTTAGTACCGTCGAAAAAGATACTAGTTTATACCGTATATTTACTTGTGAAAAAAAAACAAATAAAAAAAAAAAAATTGTCTAATTAAGATACTACGTTATTTTCACAAGTAAATACATAATATAGTAGATAATGTGTATTTACTTGTGAAAATAAAAATCTGATTTGTTTTTATTTTCTAACGACGCAATTTTTCTAAAAACAATGCGACTGTAATGTCGCCTTGAATTAATTGCATTTGCACATGTTGAATGTAATTGTTGCGGTCGATCACCGCTTTTGATCTTGAGTTTTGTGGCTCTGTTCTCAAAGCATTTACGGAATGGTATGCAGCATCTCTTTTTAGAACTTTTAGAAATTGGCATGTTGTGGTGTAGGTATTCTCATAAAACGCTTGTTAAATTGGCCGTTCCATGCTTCGCAACAATTTGTTGTTCTATGTCTCTCGCCAAAACTGCACCACTGTGCTTTTTTCGGCATCCAAAAATGTGTTATACACTTTAACAAATCTTTAACTTCTTTTGTACTACCAATAACTACATTCTCGTCAATTATGTAATTCAGACCTTCTTCTATTTTGGACTCTGGCAAAATAGGAAGAACCATGCACAAGCTCACTATTTTGGTTAAGTTTTTGTTGCTATTTTTTTTTTTATTTATGTAGGATTTTAAGTTGCGTAGCTTTCCTTTTAATTTTATCCATTTTATCCCTCAGGTTTTGGAATTCAATACTTTTTTTTTATTTAAAAACACATAATCATCCCTCAATGAAAACATTTACTTGTAATGTCAATGTAATCCTTTATTCATGACAAAAGACAAGATGCTTTCCAATGAGTTATTTAAAATAAGATTGTAATCTTTGAAGTGAACAGGATTTAATCTAGCACTTTTTGAAACGTAGCGGAAACAACCAAGGTTTTCTTCCTCAATTAATTGTTGGAATTATTTATCACTATTAAACGCCTGTTATGTGTATATATTTTTTTGTATGTTTTCGATGCGATGGTACTAGCGACACGTGCTAGTATCGGTTGTACCATTGATGGTACTAAGGACACATAGTAGTAGCACTTGTACCATTGATGGTACAAATCAATGGTACTATAGACACACTGCCCCAATCACCTCACTATGACAATGGCATCATCGCTGAATGGCCACTATTGCCTTTTATTTATTTATTTATCCTAGGAAGACTTAGCTTTGTACACAAATAATAGGAGTCAAAAATAGAATCAAAAGAGCCTTAAGTAGTCTTCACGCATAGAATTAAACTATTCAGAGCCAGCAAAATAAAATAAATACTACAAAAAATGTATGCAACATTAATTACATGATAAAATTTGGTATTATTGTGGCTATAGTTTTATATGTTTTTATCATGGTACTTCTAGAACATTTATTATAATTATCATCCATCTAAGTAAATATACATAAATATATATTTGTGTATTATATTTGTATAGTATAGTATGTAAGTACATACCTAAGTATAAGTATATTTGTAGCATAGCTTTACTTATAATGTATGATATGCTTATAATTAACTAGCTAGACCCCTAATTAATATGTGCACCACCGACCACCTCTTTAGCCATGAAATCCACTCCATCCAAAGGTCGTCTGGAAGAAATCGCTTCTTAGCGATAAGACCGCCCATTGTATGTACGTTTCTTTTTAAGTTATCCAGTTTTTATATAAGGTGTGCAATAAAGTATTTTTTGTTCATTTTCATTCCATACTGCGGCAATACCATTGCCATATTGAAACGATTGACACATAAGTATAAATAAGTAGAAAATGTACCTGTTCGGTAAGCTCCCTGTTCTCGTCTAGTGCCACCCTGTACGCCTCAGTGTTTCGTCTTTCGTCCAACGCCTTATTCTCTGCTTCGTCTTTCAAAGGAATCAGGCTCTCCATATGAGTATATTCATAAGTGCCCTGGAACAATAATATGCTGTTATCATTTTATTCGGGAAACATACAGATACATACAATAATATAAAAAGGTGAAAATACTAAAAATAATTCCTAATCCCAATTAAATAAATGTCTGCTGGGAACAAGCCTCACAGCTCAGTAGTAGTGGCTCTGCTTTTTGCGCCGTGGTGGGTGTGGGTTCGATTCCGACCGGGGCAAACGTTTATGCTTTTTTTTATGTACGACGGCGGAGCGCTTCGCTACAATCTATAATAAAATAGAAATAGGAAGAAAATTAAACCCACATGCAGATATTAGGCAGGTGTCAGTATTATCATTGTGGTATGTGCGATTTAAGCCAGGTAATGCTGCTACAGCCACATTGCACCATTAATTGCACATTTTGTTCTAAAATATTTATGAAACTCATCTCGCATACAAAAAACTGGCCAAGTGCAATTCAGACACACAGGGTTACAATCCAACCCACAATTCGTAGCTTAAAATGCGGGTCGCTTTTATCCACAGTCTTAGTGCGAGTGCGAGTCGAGCTTGCCGGGCCTTCCGTGCGAGTATCGGGACTAGTAAAAAAGTAATAAACTCACGGCTTTTTTCCGCTTCGAGGACCTTTAATCACTACTTAGAGCGTGGATCTTATATCGAACATACACGCATATAAAAAATAAAAAATGATTATTTTTTTATCTTAAATTTATCTGTTTACTATAGCTGAGGATTCGTATTAAGATCCACGCGATACAGGCTACGCCTAGTGCGCGGATCGTTGCACATACCCTTGTAATAATCATGTCTCCTCAAACTTGTACCTTGTATTTATAATTTTAGTTTTAATATTTTTTTTTTAAAACCAACCTCCTTGTGCAAGCTTGAGTTGTTAATAATTTTTTTTTTATTTTAATTTTCATATCTCATTTATAAGATACACTTACATTATCTTATGCGAGTGCCGGGCGGTCGCGGCTTAAGAATCGACCCCTCCAACTCAACATGGATATCGTAAGAGATCCCCCGCACCGAAACACGTCGGCGACGTGTTTCGGTGCGGTGCTAGTTTATGTTATATTTTGTATGTATTTTAGTTTTAAGGTATATATTAATATGGGCCTTGGAATTAGTATTTAAACATCCTGTACAATTCTTACGTTACCTGAAATAAACTTATATTGTTATATTGTTATTGTTATTGTAATCCTGTACAATTCTTACGTTACCTGAAATAAACTTATATTGTTATTGTTGTTATTGTAAAAGCCGACCAAGGGATCTCACCAGAAGCGCAACAGCTTCCTTCTACGTGTTATGTAAATCAGCGATCAGGAATCCGCGTGCCGAGCGCGTTGATTATGGAATACCCAGCTTTGTGTGGGTCGGCTATGTCCAGCGGTCGACAGTGGACAGTGGACTGATGTGATGTAATACCTGACAAGTCTCGTTGCACTTCTCGTAAATAAGCCTCAATCTCTTGAACAGCAATCGTATCGTCCGGAGCTGTTCTTGCATCTTGGCCTTTTTGTCGTTACTCGCGCTTTCCCCGTGTTGCATACCGTTTGGAGGCTGGATACAAACGAACAACATATTATTTAAATTAATTTTTGAACCACCTCTGTGGTCTTTCAGATCCAAAGGTCCCGGGTTCGATATATTGTGCTTGGTTTGGTTGGTGGTAGGACTTTGTTTGGGCCCGCCTGGCTAGCTACCACCATCCTATCTAATTCTGTGTTCCGGCATTTAGAGGTAAGATAGCCAGTTCCTCAGTTTGTTGAGGATTCTGGGTGGATTGCGCTACCTTCGGCTTGATCTCAACTTGTAACCAGGTGAGATGAAGACCAAGCGCTTACCCGTCGTACAATAAAAAAATGGGAGAGATCATTAAATCAGTACAAACGAATACATTCACTGCGATACCCAGTCCGCTTATCTGGCGTGGAGATTCTGGAAACCCCCACCAACAAAAAATAGATTCTTACAGGTCTAGATGTATGTATAACTAATGCCCTGTATTACCCTGACTTTTCGACTTTTGTTTGTCTAAAAGTGTACGGTCACAAGCTGCTGAAGAGAACGGCTCTTAGAAGACGTAATTGAGGTTCTATGTATATACTATCGGAATATATACTATGTATATACACGGAAAGTAGCTTACTTGAATCGCTTTCAGCGTTTGAAAGACGTCCTGTGTCCTGCTCACAATATCTTGAACAGTCTCTTGGCCAAATCTGTAAAGACGAAACAAATTGTGGTTACAATACAAGTAAAACATTAGGACATATAGATAGAACAAACGGCTCTCTAACGGGGTTGGCTTTGGTTTAATATAATAACACACTACGAGGACCTGAAAAAGATACAAAAGCTATCTACCACTCTCTTGCCGTAAAAGATGTCGTGAAAGGCGACTAAGGGAATAAAATACACCAGGGGTGGGCAGCAGCATCCGCCTGAGTACGTAACACCAATACTGCTATGACCAATCCGTCTGCCAAGTGTGGTGATTATAGCAAAACCCTCCAGTCTTGGGGGATGCTCATGTCCAACAGTGGACGGTTACGGGCTGTTATGATGATGACTCTGTTGTAAGCAACCAGCTTAGCGCCGAAGTCCGGCGCTAAGCTGGTTGTCATGTTCCTGTCGGTGCGCGGGAGTGCTAATGCTTTCAGAAAAAGCCCGCTCATAATATCATATTTTTAAGTTGCATTATAATTTTTGTAAGTGAATAAAGCGGTTTGATTTTATTTTACTGGGTTTCCCAAATCCTTGCAGTGAATACTACTGAACCTTGTATTTCCCAGCAAAAGCATTGTACTATTATGCAGAAGTACCTACCTCAATTTCCTTTAAGTCCTTCTTAATTTGGTTGCATGTCATAGCAATACTTAGGTAAATAGATACACAATGATAGAAAGGTAAACTCTTTATTTTACACCAGCAGTTCAAGAAAACATAAAAATATAAAACAAAAATATATGGTACAATTGGTGGTTTTAATTAGTGTACAATTATTTGTACACTGAATCATGATGTGAGGTTTGTTAATATAATCAATGTGCTCTATTTAAATCTGACCCTGTACATCTACTTATATTGATATATATATATTTATATGATTAAATGATTTCTTATTATATTTTATTGTTGTTGTATGTATTATTTATGGATTTACTTAACTAGTATTTGTTGTGATTTATTTTTATATTTCCTCTCATTGTTGTACACTTCTTCTGTTATTTATTACTGTTTACATTTCTCCTTACTAGGTTGCCTGGAAGAAATCGCTTTTAGCGACAATAAAATGACTATAGTAAATATAAAATAGATGGAATGCTAATAGATACGATACTCAGGATAATAGATACCCATTTGACATAATGTAATTTGTATTCTAGAATTATTTGCTCGATCATATTTGTAGTTGTATTTATGATTCACTGAAGATGCCCCTTTACAGCCCATTGCTTGTTTACATTTACAATGTTATTTATTAGAGTAGAACCTATGTTAAGAGCTAAAAAATTTAACATAACTTTAGGAACGTACCTGATGTTATTTATGTTCCATGTCGAGACACTCACATGTCACATTAACCTTTGCCTAGTTTAAGTTAACTGTAATCATCATTACCAATAAAAAACATCTCATCATAACTTATCAGCAATTCTGTTAAGGGCATCGGCTATGGCCTGAGCACCGTCTCTCATAGCTGTGGACAAACCGTCTATGGCCGTGGCTATGGTTCCAATTTGGTCCACAGAATGCGAGAGGGCCCTAGCAGTGACAGCCTCTGCTGCAACCCTCTGTGCTTCGATGTCTGCGAACCTCTCCATTTTAACATCCGCAGAGGTTTTTTCAATTTGAGTATGTTGCGGTTGGTTTCTGCGTGGAGGTTTCCGCCGTACTAAGGGACTTCGTGACCGTGGTGTAGGAACTGTTATAGAAAAATGTAATATTCAAATTTTTTCTTTTACACATGACATTAATTTTACACAGCGGCATCTAGTCCCAAACTAAGCAAATAGGTTATATTAGTATAGTTCACTTTTTTATACATATCATCACATACCTCTTTTGATTTCTGCAACCTGAATTAGAGGCGGTACAGGTGTTAGCTTCTTGGTGCTTAGAACCTTCACAACCACGGAGTTTTGGGTTTGAGGCTGCAATTATAATAAATGTATTTTTTTAGGGAATCCTCAACTAACTGAGGAATATATTACCTCTAAATGACGGTGCAGAATATTTTTTGAATTGTAGTCATGGCGACAGAATTAGGCAAGATGGTGGTAGCTAGCCAGGCGGAATTAACGAACCCGGGACCTCTGGATCTGAAATCGGTGGGTTGAACCGCTAGACCACAAAAGCGGTTGGAGATTTAGTTACAACTATATTTGAAACTCTACTATTCTACAGTGACTTACTGTAGATTTTCTTGCTACGAGGGTATCTCTTGCAGCAAACTCAACCCCCCCCATCACTGCTACCAGACGCTGGTCGACGAGCGTTAGGTCAGGCATTTCGTCTACAGCCCCACCGCCTGAACGCCTCATCGACTGTACGTGTAGCGCACATGTCTTTTTCAGGGAGCATTTTTTGTCAGCCCAGTACTGAAAATAAGTATTCAGCTGCACATTGTTTGCACTATAAATGCATATATAAAATTGAAAGCATTAGTAACTTACCTTAGCCCAAACTCTCCCATCTTTTTGCGCACCGCCCAGCGAATTGAGGGTTATCGCTATTTTGTTCCATTTTCTTTTAGTTTCGAATTTCCCATGGGCGGTGCGTAGAAAACCCTTCGCGATACCTGGGTTTTGCGTCAGGAAATCGGCCAGAGCCTCTAGCTGCTGGTAGGTAGGTCTCATCATTTTATCTCTGTTGGAAAATAAGAAAGTTATTAATTGTATCGCTTTGTATTTAAAATACGGATTCTGAGTAAATGTACAAATTTTCAAGCTTACCTTGATTTTGCTGATCTATTTGAATCACAGATAACAATTTTATAAATTTAAAAAGGGAGTGTTTTCAATTTTTTTTTTTTGTTTTGAAGACTTTTTTTTTCATTTTAACATTGTTATTATTTTTATCCTATACATCGGTAAATAAAGTGTTTTTGACCATCAAATCATTACACATCGTGCAAAGTGAAAATACGTTGGAAAATAACACTTAAAAGTTTATTCATTGATAAAGATTAAATTATAATTGGTAGATAAAATTACTTTAGGTAGTTTTTGTAACGTTGTGAATGGCCACACTTAAATAGTGTTATCTGTCATTTTTTCGCATTGTAAAGTCGATCGCAAACTCGATTTCAATCTCAATACCAATTTGGTCCAAGACTACCAATTGAGTGTGTATTTAAATCAATCGGATTGGATTTTAATTAGAATGAGATTGAAACTGGATTCATCAGTTTCAGAACAAAACGTCTTTGTCTAGAATGTTTATTTAATAAGATATTACTAACAACTAGTTTTTAGGGTACTAAGCCTTCACTGTCCGTCCGTCGATTGTTGGTTGGTTGATATCTTTCTGTACCGATTCCAGTATTTTTTTGTAGAAGTTTTTTTTTATTACGGTACCATTACGCCAGTATCTTGCATACGTTCATACTCACTTGCAAAGTGACGCGGTGTTGAATTCCTTCTGCTGCTGCGCCTGGGACGGTGCCGGCGGCGCGGGCGGCGGTGCGTTCGACGGTACCACCGCGCCAGTAGCTTGCATGCCTCCTGTAAACAGCCCAGGTGATGGCTTGAAATTAAATTGGTTTATTCGGAGCATCATATCGCCCACATCTTCAACACACTGTTTACACTGTAATCTTTCCAAAAATATATAGGAAAATCATCTTAAGACCAAATTTCTCTGTTCACTAAGATTTTTTAAGATCATTTTAAAATACTTCCCAAAAAAGGAGGATGTTCTCAATTCAAACGGTATTTCATATGTTTTTTCCGCTCCAATACAATCTTGGAGTATTTAAGTCCTGAGTAAACAGGTTCCTTTTAGACAAGCGTGCTCCATCTTAGGCCAGTAAAGGTTTACTTGCTTTTCAAGTGAGTTGGTAATAAACAATTGGCTATCATAAATAAAAAATAAAAACTCTCCACGCACCCTTCATTGCTTCAATTGTGGGCGCAGGAGCATTATCTATCAACTCTCTTACATTCAAATGAAATCCTTAAGCAACATCCCATCACTATATGAATCTATACATTTACTTATTGCATTTTCAATGTAATGACATGGCTTATAATCATATTATACTAACCAGGTTGCTGCACAGCTTGTGGGACCATGCCGGGATTGGGGGGGCCACCAACCCCTACCCCCATCACTCCTACCCCCTGGAAAAAATTTACCAATGACTTGACATCCACACACACACACAAAAGAGAAAGTTTGTTTTGATGGTTGTTCCTCGTAAACACCAAAACTACAGAATGGATTAAGCTACAACGATTTATTCAATATTCAAAATGATTAAAAAAAAACATTACACATGGATTATCTAGACCGGGATGAAGACCTAAGCTAATTTTGATCCTTCATTGTAGTGTTCACAAATTGAAATAAAATTATAACTGAAAATTACAAAATGTCTCAGTATGTAATATGTAGTATATAATATGTGTATAAAATCCACCTACTTTCGACATAAGCGGACATATTATCTGAAGTAATTGTGCTTTAAAAATTAAGTAAATAGGTAGCTAAATTTTAAACTTTTTAAAAATATGACCTTAGAAAGTATTTCATCTTGAATAAACTCAACATTGCTACCTTTCAATCAATAATAAATAAATAAATATATTTTACACTAAGCCATCTAGCCCCAAACTAAGCAAATCTTGTAATATGAGATCATGAAGAACTTAAAGAATCTACAATATGTAAATACATACGCTCAAAAACCCTCCATCTGAGTGATCAGGTAAAAAGCTAATATTAAACAATGTTTATCTAAAGTTAGTTACCGGAACTGGTCCCATAGGTCCAGCTGGCCCCATCCCCATGTTACCCATTTGGTTTTGGAGAGCTGCTGCATACGGAGGTACCATTGGGTTTCCCATGCCTACCATGCCTCCTGGGTTAGCCATAGGATTGCCCATCACACCTAAAAAAACATTACAAATCAACTAAATAAACTTTCAAGTTCAGAAGATCTTATAGCTTTGGTTTAGATTATATCTTAGGTGATTTGGCTCACATATTAAACATAGTTTAAAGGAAACCACGGCACAAACTTTTGTAAACATGTATATGGCCATACGCCATATAAAGAAATAGCTGTAACATATATCCATATATTATCTTCATATTATGTATAAATTTAGTTATAACTACCTGGGAAGTTTACATGTCATTACCTGCTAACTGATTTGGCATCGTTGGTAACTGCCCCCCCATCGGCCCTCCGCCAAAGCCAGACCGCATACCGGCAGCATTTGCTTGGAAATTGTTGGGAAACTGATGCCCCTGACCAGCCATCTCTAAGAATCACACGATCGATACTAGGTATCAGTGCATTCGTGCTTAACGAAGGTTAGAAGAATGGTTGTATTGTATTGATTATAAAATCAGGAAAAAAAATACGCACATTACATACGTACAATAAACACACGCAAACAAACATTCAATATTTTCTAATCAAAATATCCGCGACCGCGACCGTTTCGAGGCTGTTTAAAAGACAACGACAACGTCGACAACACAACACAAAGAAGACAAGACCTATGCTAAAACTGGACTGCGCATTGTATTCTTAAAAACGACCCGAGCGAGAGGTTTGAGAACAGTAATTCATCTCGTTCTTATAGGATATCCACACCGCCCACTGTATGAATGAAAATACGAATACGTTAATAGTGTTTTTATTGAATTTGGTTTTTTTAAACACTTGCGCCTTTTTTCAAGCCGGAACCACTAAGGAAATTGATAAAAAAAAAACGTGAATGCGTTAAGTAGGTACCTGAGTCTATCGTTTACCTAGAAGAGTTTTTTGTCTCCGATATCATGGAAGGATATAAAACACCAAGATATCAACAAAGAATATTTATTTCAACTCATAGGTACAAAATAAGAGTAATAGGCTAAATAAGTAGTAATAGGAGTAACAGGGTTTTTCATACAACAAAAACGAAATTGTGTGCCTGTATAAGTCAAAGTCAAAGTCAAATATTTTTATTCAGTAAGATTTTTAGTCTACTCGTCGGAGACTATTCGTTATTAGTTCAAATGAAAGCTATGAACAATATCTACATTTTCAATGACAAGAGAACTACATTTCAGATGGCAGATGTAGATTTTGACAGCTGTCATTGAAAATGTAGATCTTGGTCATAGCTCATAGCTTTGTAACGGATAGTCTAGGACGAGTAGTTTCAGAGATATGGCCGTTTGAAGTTTGACAGTCGTCCTTGAAAACATAGGTCTTTTTCATAGCTTTGATTTGAACTAAGTACTTCATCGTTGACCACATCCTTGCCTATGCAAGCTTCGTAAGTAAAGTAAAGTAAGTATGCTTTTGAGATACTCCATCTGACAACACCCCATATCATGTGTATCTACGTAGGTAATGGAAATCCATGAAATCCAATTTGTTTGTGGATACCCTACTGTATCATAATTTGAAATGTTGTTAATTAGCTCACCCAGCTGTGGAAAAACAGGCCACAGCCGGGATACCATTCCTTTTTACATATATACACGCAGTAGAAATACACCATTTCCTCTATATTTAAATAATTGTATAGCGTTACATGCTATTGAAGGTTAGCCGTTAGGCAAAGAAGCCATTTTGATTTAGTAGTTTTCTGAGTAATATGGACACATATAGGTGACACAATACTACCACTATCACTTTTACACTTAGTGGTAGAGGATTTCATGGTTGTAAAATAAAAAATCTATTGAGTATTTGTTTATGCAATGTCTATCAAAGTAATATAATTCAAAAAATAATGAAAATCAAAGAAAGCTCAGAAGCTTGGCGAAGTAAGTTGGTGAAGATCTGAAAAGGGTCCAACGTGCTTTGCGAAACAGCCCAGCGATGTCAACGATGACAGCGCTAGCAAAGCCGACGTCGCTGATACCTAATATTAGCATTATAGCCTTTTGCCAGAGTATATATTATAAAAAACATTATATATATTCGTGCTATGACAATACGATACTTATACGATACTCTACTTATATAAAGATAATACAAAATATTACGAAAGAAGAGACAGGACCCCATACTAAAAAACCGAGGCTACCTATAAAGTGAGTGAGATAATAATATTGGCCATTAAAATTCTGCCTTGTTTATACATAGTTTTTTGTATGACGTTGCGATACACTGCAACAATATACGTAAAAATCATTTTTGCACTCTGATACCATTATGACTAATTCATAGACAAAATTACGATTGGAAGAGTTGTCAAAAAATAGCAGAATACCTAATTTTGCCCACTATCGCTAGCGATTGCTATGCCATTGATTAGCAGAATACGAAAATTTAACTCTCTTTTTCAATGATCGTCAAAGTCAATTCAATGACAGTCATAGAAAATAGATTGGATTAGTAGAATACCAATAGGCATCTATGATGGCCATTCTGCGATGAAATCATTGTCATTGTGAAACAATTGATCTAGTAGAATTTGGCCCCTGACGTTGTGGTTGTGGTCGTGGTCGGGGTCGCGGTCGCGGTCGTGATCGTGGTCGTGGTCGTGGTCGTGGTCGTGGTCGTGGTCGTGGTCGTGGTCGTGGTCGTGGTTGTGGTTGTGGTTATGAATAGTCAAATCTACCGCCTGTTCAGAAAGACGTACTTTAAATCAACCTATGATTAATTAATATATTTACCTATGAAATCAATGCAAGTAATGTTTCGATCTTATTTATTTCCGTCAATCAAAGTAATCGCCCATGCAGTCGACGCATCTTTACCAGCGCAGTGGCAATTTATCGATGCCCTTCTTGAGTCTGCTGGCAACAAACTCTTCGAAGGCATTTAGTACTGGCTCCCGGGTATTATTTTTTTCCCGTTATGAAGTTGTAAAAATACTGGAAAAACTAGAAGTCGGTAGGCGCAAGGTCTGGTGAGTACGGCAGATGACGGAGAGCTTTCAGCCCTAGCTCTTGTAGCGTGAAGACGGTCTGTTGTGCGGTGTGAGGTCGCGCGTTGTCGTGCAGCAGTAACGGGGATGATCGATTCACCAAAGCTGGTTGGCGTTGTGCGAGTTTCACCATCATTGTGTTCAGTGACAGCATTGTCGTTGGTCTTAACGTAGCCAAGCGTCGTCAGAAAGAAAACTTTCCGGAGAGAGATTTTTTTTTTATACTACTAGGAGACGGGACAAGCAAGTAGCGCACCTGGTGTTAAGTGTACTCTTGCCTATGACAAAGCCTTACTGCATAGGTCACATTCGCAAAGAACATAGCCTACAAGGAACTGCATTGCGCCCGTCAACTTGAGGCATAAATGTGTTAAGCCTCACGTACCCGTAATTTCACCGGCAACCATACCCTTCAAACCGAAACACAGCAATGCTGCTTGGCAGCTGAAATAAGTAGTATTTCTCCGGACGAGCTCTTTCACTAGGGGCTACTACTCTTAAATATAAGCCTGCTAGGCTTATAAGTATTCTCTCTCCTCGGTTTCAAAACTGAGGAACTGTAAATGTAAAAAGACTCCCGTTTCCGCACTTAGACTCCTAAGTGGTCCATTGTGCGTGAGGAATGTCCGGCTAGTGTAGCCAGCTTAACTCCGACCAGAAGCGCAGAATACTCCTGGGGTCTTCGCAGGCTTCACAGAGTGACCTCGGGTTGTTGAGGATTTCCTTACGTTGTGCTGTTACTCCCACACATTCCAGGACTACGTGGGTACCTACATACTGAGGAACTGGCTATCTTACCTCTAAATATGGAACACAACAATTTTAGAATTGTTGTTTTGGCGACAGGATCAGGTAAGATGGTGGTAGCTAGCCAGCTAAAACAATATACTTAGTACTCCCCCTGGGGATCGAACCCGGGACCTCTGGAACCTCTGTATCTGAATCTGGACTTAAATCGGTGGGAACCACTAAACCCCAGTGATTTATTTCTGTTTCTCTTGTTATTCTAACAAGAGAAACAAACATGTGCCATTTTTTTTCTTATTGGATTTGGTAAGTATTAAGGCTTTCAATTTAAAGCGAATGTAAAGTGATATTAGGTTGTGCTAACCTGAAAGGCCTAAATAGAAATTACGGCCATACATAGGTACAGATTAGCAAGTTTTCATTTGATTACGGCCCTCATTTTGAAATTATGGCTTTTCAGGCAAAAAAATACATTTTTGACGTAACTACGACGAAAATATTTTTATGTATATTTACGTTATGCTATCTTTGGATTCATTCGAGTTACAACTTTAAGATTGAGGCCATAAGAATGCTGGCTGATTCTGAGTCTCTATTTGTCAAAATTGTAATTTACCGCTTTTCTTCATATTATGCCGGCAGTTTATGTACTTATTTATTGGTGGTATGTTGCACTATAATTAAGTAAGCACTATACTTACATAGAATCAACACCTATCTCATTAAAATACATTGTAGGTACTTACCTAAGGCAGGAAAAGAAAAAAAAACACCTATTGGCTTAAAGTTTATTCTTTTACATTAATTAAAATTTAAAATAACTTAAACTTAGTAGGTACTTACATTTTATACTAACTTATCTATTTATAACAATTTATTATGGATTTACGAATATAATAATGAAAGTCCTCCATAATTCGTGTCTAGACATTGTGCCTTCTGAACATGCTTTGAATATAATGTATCAGATTGCTTTCAATGCTTTCATATGATGTAATACCTACTAACTTAATTACAACTGGTTTCATGTGATATAAATATAATATTTTGTGTTAAGTATATTGCTACAATATTTTAAAGTATTACAGTACCTATCATAAATTATAAGGCAAGATGGCCACATTTGTTATGGCTAATATGTATCATTTTGGTATCCATTTTAAAAATAATATTTTATCTAAGCCTTAAATTGTGTACTAAATTGTATATATTTTATAGGTACCTTAATAAAGATCTACTGCTGATTTGTAGATACAATGTGAAGTAAATATTTAGATAACATTTTTATGATATTTTTTTTTGACATAATAAATATATTTCAACATGAAGATTTACAAATATCAACAAAATAAATTACAAATAACAGCATAATTTTTAACCCTAATTTTCAACCTTGCTTATAAAAACTATTTAAAATTGTTTAGAAGCCTATTAGGCTAATGAAACAAAGCCCGCTAGGTAGTTTTATAATAGTATGAATGAAGTGTATGTAGGTACCTACTTAATTAATTATTAATATTTAAATAGGCAAATAAAAAAGGCACAAAAGTACCTATTGTGTAGATCGGGTTATAATATACCTACTTAGATAGGTATTAGGTTACCTATTATAGTAGGTAGGTACTTATTATGTTGTAATATTTAGTTTTTGTAAGTAAGGCTGAAACAGAAATAAAATTAGACATACTTACCTAGTTACTTCCGTAATGGCATAATGCCATTTTTTTACCTATTTACCTATGTAACTAGGTACTAGGTTCCTACTAGGTTCTACATTTTTAGTGTTCCTAACTTGTACTAAATATGTCGTCAGTTGTATTAGCTTGTGTTTTTAGGGTTTCGTTGCAAATATAACCAAGGTAATGGGATAGTTCAGAGATGGAATACATTTTTTATTCTACGACGGCGAAATGCTTTGCCAACTGGTGTCAATTTATGATAAGGCCGAAGGTATAAGAAAACTTCACCCGGAATCTTCAAAGACCGAGGCTGGCTTACCTCTCAATTCCGGAACACAATAATTTATAATTGTTGTTATGGTGATAAACTTGGATAATTATGATGGTGGTAGCTAGCCAGGCGGACCAAGGTTATCTTGCCGCCATTCGTGACACTGCATGCACCTACGTATATAATATTTTTTTAATTTTTGCTTCCAATCCAATAGGTATAAGTACCAAAATAACTAAAGACCTTCTTGGAATTAAAATATCTCTTTTTGGAATTAAATAGTTTTTTAGAGAACAACTGACGAACATCTAAATCATTACACTAAAATTACATGGACTAGAATTAATCTAACTAGTAAGTACCCTATACCGCTGGATAACAAATTATTTATATTAAATAGGGTGTGAGATAAACCATTTTAAAAATGAACGCCTCCACACCGATTAGACTCAGATGCAATGAAGGTGTATTGATGCAATGCACATACTAATGACAAAGCACATTTATAAGTTTTGCGTCTATACACTTACTTTGCAAGTGAGCGTTAACACGTTGTTAACATAGTGTGGAGGGGCGTTCATTTTTAAATTGGTTTATCTATACCTACCATATTTTATTGAGATATAGGTATATCAAGTGTTTCACCTACTTACATAAAAGTTAGCATTATCTTTAAGCCCTATATTGCTCTATCTTATAGGTATTAGTCCTGTGTTAGGACATATTGAGCAACATGGACACACTAGGTAAATTGGGAAACTTAGGTATTCTGAATTTGATGTGTAGCATTTTTGGGCTTTTATTTACACAGTCATGTAGGTACTAAAATATTAGGTACACAGGCCTATCTCAGTACTTTTTTATACATTGTAAGTATACAACGGAAAGCGCCTAGGAGGCCAAAATGAGATGAAGGCATCTCACCTGGTTTCAAGTTATGATAAGGCCTAAGGTGGAAGCATACTTCACCCGGAATCCTTAATAGTCTGAGGAGCTGGTTATGTTACCAATAAATGCCGGAACACAACAATTTAGACTTGTTGTTATGGCAATAGACTTACGTAAGATGGTAGTAGCTAGCTAGTCCAACCACCAACGAAAGGGGTAGGTAGGTAACCTAGGGATCGAACCCAGGATCTCCAAAACCGGTGGGCGAACCACTAGACCACATATATGGTTGTACTGGCTTATAGGTACAGGGACGCTACCGCCGACGGCGAAGCCGATCTCCATTGATGGCTTTAAATTAGCTCCATGAGAACTAGAAACGATTTTTACCGATTTAGGTATGTGTCATATCCGAAATGGCGTTTCCCATCTCAAAAGTGTACACATGTTATGAAACCTATCCGTTCAGTACATTTGACGGTAAAAATAGTTTCTAATGTAATTTAAATGATGTATTTAAATTTTATAAATGTAATTTAGATGATGTTAAATGCTATGCCGATGATAGCTTACCTAAGTTGTCTATGATTTCGCGCATAGTATTTGGGACTGCTTTTAATCGTTTAGATACCTAATTGTTTTCCACATTACCTACAAAATGATGTTTAATGTGTGTTTATTAAATATACATTATTAATTGCAATCATAGGTTGTAGGTACATTAAATTCTACTAAAATATAAATCTATCGAAACCAAGAATTATACACCAGACAGGTAGATGTAGATGTGTGTGTGTGACCTACCAATAGGTTCTAACTTGTAACTAGAAATTTGGTTGCACAAAGCGAGACATATGGTGGCCACATTAGAAGATATATTTCATCATAGTATTTACTTAATTAGGTAAATACTGATTTACTCAATACTTATTCACATTATTTTCTACAAATAGTTTACTTTTAGTTTAGAGATACATGTGTGAGTGTGTAGCTAATCATTAAAAAAAACTGAGAAAACTATATACCCACTCAGGGTAAGTACATAGAAATGTATCTACCAAACAGGTAGATACATTTCCTACCTACCTAGTAGATTATTGTCCGTGGCAATGACGCACGGCGGCGGGCCATCAATGGCGACAGCCTAGGTACTTATAACAGTTCGATGTCTACTAATATTGCTCGTATCGCCTGTGGGGCTAGGTACTAGAGTGTGGACCGTGTTCAGCATTAATACATGATGTTTCACTATACAGTTCTTTCATGATTAGTGAGACGTCATCTGGGGTCGTGTGCTGCCTGCGTTTATTTGCTAAGGTTTGTGCGTTTTCAGGTTGTCTCCGGGCTACGTGTATGGGACCCCGACGAGTTACATGAACGCGATGAGCGGGGTGAGCGCGGGCGTGGGCTCGGGGGCTGGTGGGCTGGTGCAGTTGCCGCAACTGCAGCACGCCGCCGCGGTCGCCGCAGCTAACCATCTGTACGAGTACCAGGCTGCGGCAGCGCAAGGAGCCGCGGCGTACCAGCAGCAATACGCAGGATTTGACCCATACGCAACTGCTGCCGGTAAGGATCGTATTTCACTAACAACGTAGCAACTCATATGCTAATTGTCAAGCAAGTAAGGACATATGTAGCAATCAAAAAATATCTCTATCCTGATGGAATTGTTAATCAACTTTAGCTCTTTTAACCCTCTAGGGTAGGTAGACCTACCTTCTTCCAACTCTTTTCTCCTTATATTTTTTTTGTACGACGTGGAAGCGCCAGGCAGTTTGGAACAGGACGTTTGGACAGATTGTCTCTGTGGTCTAGTTGTTTGGCCACCGCTATCAGATCCAGAGGTCCCGCGTTCGGGGGTACAATACTGTGCTTGGTTTGGCAGGTAGAAGGAATTTGTTTAAGTCCGCCTGGCTAGCTACCACCATCTTACCTAATCCTGTCACCATAACAACTTTTCATAAATTGTTGAGCTCCGATATTTAAAGGTAAGATAGCCAGATCCTTAATTTGTTGAGGATTCCGGGTGAAATTCGCTTCAACCTTCGGCTTTATCATAACTTGAAAAATCAGGTGAGTTTAAGGCCAAGTACCTCCCCGTCGAACAAAAAAAATATAGTAACCTAATATGAAGACACCAACGCCATTTTTAGTATTGCAGGAAAAAAATAATTTCCATTTAAATTTAAACTAAAATAAGGAGGTTGTGAGGGCAGGATGGGGATGTTTTTTCTTATGATCACCAGTCTCGAATGTGTGTGAGGTTACCCCTCAAAATTGTGTGTGGTGGAGTGTGTAATGATGTGTGGGTGAGTGTGTGTTTTATGTGTGTGCTTCACATAAAACACACACCCAGCCACTCATACAGCAATTCTTAGAAGATTTTCCGTTTCATCATAATATATGCTTTTGTCCAAAAGTCACGTGAGGCATTTGGATTCACATATAACCAGGGACTGTGTCCGTTTCAGCAGCTGCAGCGGCAGCCAGCGGTGCCGGCTACATGTCGCCGTACTACACGCTGCAAGGGGGCAGCGTCCAGGCCCCCCTCCTACCACCGCTATCGTACCCCCCCCAACTCCAGGAGGCGAGGATGCAATAAACGACCGTGGCTTCGGAATAACGCTTCTGAAAGATCTGAGAACGCAGCGCGTTTATTCCTATCGATTCAGTACCTGCCAGCAATGAGGGATTTAGAGACAAGAAATAAATTTTATAAAGACGTATCTCTCTTTGGGAAAAGTGAACGAGTTTCTAAGGTTGCTACCAAAAGCTTTTGTGAATGGCAAATTGATGGTAAGTAAATAAACATCAAATTGCCAATTACCGAGATATGTGTGGTACCTAAATAGGTAGGTACTGTAAGATAAATAGCGTAGCCACTAGTAGTCTACGAAGCATAAAATTCCTTGGACTACAAAAAGGAAGCCAAATAATTAGTAAACCAAATAATGACCAAAGGCTATGAGCTTTTAGTGAAAGAAATAAGATGCCTTGACTACCAGGCCTTGAGTTAAAACTAAACTAAGTACTTAAAGTTGTACTTAAATATTTAAGTAGGTACATCAGCCCTGATTGATAACTTGCCTACCTATTTTTATAAATATTTTAGAGGAATAAAAATATGTATATTTCATATTAGGTTACCCTCCATAATATAATTATACTGTCCTTAAAATAAGTACGCAAACAACCGTTATTTAAGGTTTCCCATGCCTACCATGCCTCCTGGGTTAGCCATAGGATTGCCCATCACACCTAAAAAAACATTACAAATCAACTAAATAAACTTTCAAGTTCAGAAGATCTTATAGCTTTGGTTTAGATTATATCTTAGGTGATTTGGCTCACATATTAAACATAGTTTAAAGGAAACCACGGCACAAACTTTTGTAAACATGTATATGGCCATACGCCATATAAAGAAATAGCTGTAACATATATCCATATATTATCTTCATATTATGTATAAATTTAGTTATAACTACCTGGGAAGTTTACATGTCATTACCTGCTAACTGATTTGGCATCGTTGGTAACTGCCCCCCCATCGGCCCTCCGCCAAAGCCAGACCGCATACCGGCAGCATTTGCTTGGAAATTGTTGGGAAACTGATGCCCCTGACCAGCCATCTCTAAGAATCACACGATCGATACTAGGTATCAGTGCATTCGTGCTTAACGAAGGTTAGAAGAATGGTTGTATTGTATTGATTATAAAATCAGGAAAAAAAATACGCACATTACATACGTACAATAAACACACGCAAACAAACATTCAATATTTTCTAATCAAAATATCGATAAAGAAAATGTAGATCTTGGTCATAGCTCATAGCTTTGTAACGGATAGTCTAGGACGAGTAGTTTCAGAGATATGGCCGTTTGAAGTTTGACAGTCGTCCTTGAAAACATAGGTCTTTTTCATAGCTTTGATTTGAACTAAGTACTTCATCGTTGACCACATCCTTGCCTATGCAAGCTTCGTAAGTAAAGTAAAGTAAGTATGCTTTTGAGATACTCCATCTGACAACACCCCATATCATGTGTATCTACGTAGGTAATGGAAATCCATGAAATCCAATTTGTTTGTGGATACCCTACTGTATCATAATTTGAAATGTTGTTAATTAGCTCACCCAGCTGTGGAAAAACAGGCCACAGCCGGGATACCATTCCTTTTTACATATATACACGCAGTAGAAATACACCATTTCCTCTATATTTAAATAATTGTATAGCGTTACATGCTATTGAAGGTTAGCCGTTAGGCAAAGAAGCCATTTTGATTTAGTAGTTTTCTGAGTAATATGGACACATATAGGTGACACAATACTACCACTATCACTTTTACACTTAGTGGTAGAGGATTTCATGGTTGTAAAATAAAAAATCTATTGAGTATTTGTTTATGCAATGTCTATCAAAGTAATATAATTCAAAAAATAATGAAAATCAAAGAAAGCTCAGAAGCTTGGCGAAGTAAGTTGGTGAAGATCTGAAAAGGGTCCAACGTGCTTTGCGAAACAGCCCAGCGATGTCAACGATGACAGCGCTAGCAAAGCCGACGTCGCTGATACCTAATATTAGCATTATAGCCTTTTGCCAGAGTATATATTATAAAAAACATTATATATATTCGTGCTATGACAATACGATACTTATACGATACTCTACTTATATAAAGATAATACAAAATATTACGAAAGAAGAGACAGGACCCCATACTAAAAAACCGAGGCTACCTATAAAGTGAGTGAGATAATAATATTGGCCATTAAAATTCTGCCTTGTTTATACATAGTTTTTTGTATGACGTTGCGATACACTGCAACAATATACGTAAAAATCATTTTTGCACTCTGATACCATTATGACTAATTCATAGACAAAATTACGATTGGAAGAGTTGTCAAAAAATAGCAGAATACCTAATTTTGCCCACTATCGCTAGCGATTGCTATGCCATTGATTAGCAGAATACGAAAATTTAACTCTCTTTTTCAATGATCGTCAAAGTCAATTCAATGACAGTCATAGAAAATAGATTGGATTAGTAGAATACCAATAGGCATCTATGATGGCCATTCTGCGATGAAATCATTGTCATTGTGAAACAATTGATCTAGTAGAATTTGGCCCCTGACGTTGTGGTTGTGGTCGTGGTCGGGGTCGCGGTCGCGGTCGTGATCGTGGTCGTGGTCGTGGTCGTGGTCGTGGTCGTGGTCGTGGTCGTGGTCGTGGTCGTGGTCGTGGTTGTGGTTGTGGTTATGAATAGTCAAATCTACCGCCTGTTCAGAAAGACGTACTTTAAATCAACCTATGATTAATTAATATATTTACCTATGAAATCAATGCAAGTAATGTTTCGATCTTATTTATTTCCGTCAATCAAAGTAATCGCCCATGCAGTCGACGCATCTTTACCAGCGCAGTGGCAATTTATCGATGCCCTTCTTGAGTCTGCTGGCAACAAACTCTTCGAAGGCATTTAGTACTGGCTCCCGGGTATTATTTTTTTCCCGTTATGAAGTTGTAAAAATACTGGAAAAACTAGAAGAAAACTTTCCGGAGAGAGATTTTTTTTTTATACTACTAGGAGACGGGACAAGCAAGTAGCGCACCTGGTGTTAAGTGTACTCTTGCCTATGACAAAGCCTTACTGCATAGGTCACATTCGCAAAGAACATAGCCTACAAGGAACTGCATTGCGCCCGTCAACTTGAGGCATAAATGTGTTAAGCCTCACGTACCCGTAATTTCACCGGCAACCATACCCTTCAAACCGAAACACAGCAATGCTGCTTGGCAGCTGAAATAAGTAGTATTTCTCCGGACGAGCTCTTTCACTAGGGGCTACTACTCTTAAATATAAGCCTGCTAGGCTTATAAGTATTCTCTCTCCTCGGTTTCAAAACTGAGGAACTGTAAATGTAAAAAGACTCCCGTTTCCGCACTTAGACTCCTAAGTGGTCCATTGTGCGTGAGGAATGTCCGGCTAGTGTAGCCAGCTTAACTCCGACCAGAAGCGCAGAATACTCCTGGGGTCTTCGCAGGCTTCACAGAGTGACCTCGGGTTGTTGAGGATTTCCTTACGTTGTGCTGTTACTCCCACACATTCCAGGACTACGTGGGTACCTACATACTGAGGAACTGGCTATCTTACCTCTAAATATGGAACACAACAATTTTAGAATTGTTGTTTTGGCGACAGGATCAGGTAAGATGGTGGTAGCTAGCCAGCTAAAACAATATACTTAGTACTCCCCCTGGGGATCGAACCCGGGACCTCTGGAACCTCTGTATCTGAATCTGGACTTAAATCGGTGGGAACCACTAAACCCCAGTGATTTATTTCTGTTTCTCTTGTTATTCTAACAAGAGAAACAAACATGTGCCATTTTTTTTCTTATTGGATTTGGTAAGTATTAAGGCTTTCAATTTAAAGCGAATGTAAAGTGATATTAGGTTGTGCTAACCTGAAAGGCCTAAATAGAAATTACGGCCATACATAGGTACAGATTAGCAAGTTTTCATTTGATTACGGCCCTCATTTTGAAATTATGGCTTTTCAGGCAAAAAAATACATTTTTGACGTAACTACGACGAAAATATTTTTATGTATATTTACGTTATGCTATCTTTGGATTCATTCGAGTTACAACTTTAAGATTGAGGCCATAAGAATGCTGGCTGATTCTGAGTCTCTATTTGTCAAAATTGTAATTTACCGCTTTTCTTCATATTATGCCGGCAGTTTATGTACTTATTTATTGGTGGTATGTTGCACTATAATTAAGTAAGCACTATACTTACATAGAATCAACACCTATCTCATTAAAATACATTGTAGGTACTTACCTAAGGCAGGAAAAGAAAAAAAAACACCTATTGGCTTAAAGTTTATTCTTTTACATTAATTAAAATTTAAAATAACTTAAACTTAGTAGGTACTTACATTTTATACTAACTTATCTATTTATAACAATTTATTATGGATTTACGAATATAATAATGAAAGTCCTCCATAATTCGTGTCTAGACATTGTGCCTTCTGAACATGCTTTGAATATAATGTATCAGATTGCTTTCAATGCTTTCATATGATGTAATACCTACTAACTTAATTACAACTGGTTTCATGTGATATAAATATAATATTTTGTGTTAAGTATATTGCTACAATATTTTAAAGTATTACAGTACCTATCATAAATTATAAGGCAAGATGGCCACATTTGTTATGGCTAATATGTATCATTTTGGTATCCATTTTAAAAATAATATTTTATCTAAGCCTTAAATTGTGTACTAAATTGTATATATTTTATAGGTACCTTAATAAAGATCTACTGCTGATTTGTAGATACAATGTGAAGTAAATATTTAGATAACATTTTTATGATATTTTTTTTTGACATAATAAATATATTTCAACATGAAGATTTACAAATATCAACAAAATAAATTACAAATAACAGCATAATTTTTAACCCTAATTTTCAACCTTGCTTATAAAAACTATTTAAAATTGTTTAGAAGCCTATTAGGCTAATGAAACAAAGCCCGCTAGGTAGTTTTATAATAGTATGAATGAAGTGTATGTAGGTACCTACTTAATTAATTATTAATATTTAAATAGGCAAATAAAAAAGGCACAAAAGTACCTATTGTGTAGATCGGGTTATAATATACCTACTTAGATAGGTATTAGGTTACCTATTATAGTAGGTAGGTACTTATTATGTTGTAATATTTAGTTTTTGTAAGTAAGGCTGAAACAGAAATAAAATTAGACATACTTACCTAGTTACTTCCGTAATGGCATAATGCCATTTTTTTACCTATTTACCTATGTAACTAGGTACTAGGTTCCTACTAGGTTCTACATTTTTAGTGTTCCTAACTTGTACTAAATATGTCGTCAGTTGTATTAGCTTGTGTTTTTAGGGTTTCGTTGCAAATATAACCAAGGTAATGGGATAGTTCAGAGATGGAATACATTTTTTATTCTACGACGGCGAAATGCTTTGCCAACTGGTGTCAATTTATGATAAGGCCGAAGGTATAAGAAAACTTCACCCGGAATCTTCAAAGACCGAGGCTGGCTTACCTCTCAATTCCGGAACACAATAATTTATAATTGTTGTTATGGTGATAAACTTGGATAATTATGATGGTGGTAGCTAGCCAGGCGGACCAAGGTTATCTTGCCGCCATTCGTGACACTGCATGCACCTACGTATATAATATTTTTTTAATTTTTGCTTCCAATCCAATAGGTATAAGTACCAAAATAACTAAAGACCTTCTTGGAATTAAAATATCTCTTTTTGGAATTAAATAGTTTTTTAGAGAACAACTGACGAACATCTAAATCATTACACTAAAATTACATGGACTAGAATTAATCTAACTAGTAAGTACCCTATACCGCTGGATAACAAATTATTTATATTAAATAGGGTGTGAGATAAACCATTTTAAAAATGAACGCCTCCACACCGATTAGACTCAGATGCAATGAAGGTGTATTGATGCAATGCACATACTAATGACAAAGCACATTTATAAGTTTTGCGTCTATACACTTACTTTGCAAGTGAGCGTTAACACGTTGTTAACATAGTGTGGAGGGGCGTTCATTTTTAAATTGGTTTATCTATACCTACCATATTTTATTGAGATATAGGTATATCAAGTGTTTCACCTACTTACATAAAAGTTAGCATTATCTTTAAGCCCTATATTGCTCTATCTTATAGGTATTAGTCCTGTGTTAGGACATATTGAGCAACATGGACACACTAGGTAAATTGGGAAACTTAGGTATTCTGAATTTGATGTGTAGCATTTTTGGGCTTTTATTTACACAGTCATGTAGGTACTAAAATATTAGGTACACAGGCCTATCTCAGTACTTTTTTATACATTGTAAGTATACAACGGAAAGCGCCTAGGAGGCCAAAATGAGATGAAGGCATCTCACCTGGTTTCAAGTTATGATAAGGCCTAAGGTGGAAGCATACTTCACCCGGAATCCTTAATAGTCTGAGGAGCTGGTTATGTTACCAATAAATGCCGGAACACAACAATTTAGACTTGTTGTTATGGCAATAGACTTACGTAAGATGGTAGTAGCTAGCTAGTCCAACCACCAACGAAAGGG
Organism: Venusia cambrica; assembly: GCA_951394065.1. Lineage (NCBI taxonomy): Eukaryota > Metazoa > Arthropoda > Insecta > Lepidoptera > Geometridae > Venusia > Venusia cambrica. Next base: position 8,616,652 of record OX596044.1, on the reverse strand, counting down.
GTAGGTAGGTAACCTAGGGATCGAACCCAGGATCTCCAAAACCGGTGGGCGAACCACTAGACCACATATATGGTTGTACTGGCTTATAGGTACAGGGACGCTACCGCCGACGGCGAAGCCGATCTCCATTGATGGCTTTAAATTAGCTCCATGAGAACTAGAAACGATTTTTACCGATTTAGGTATGTGTCATATCCGAAATGGCGTTTCCCATCTCAAAAGTGTACACATGTTATGAAACCTATCCGTTCAGTACATTTGACGGTAAAAATAGTTTCTAATGTAATTTAAATGATGTATTTAAATTTTATAAATGTAATTTAGATGATGTTAAATGCTATGCCGATGATAGCTTACCTAAGTTGTCTATGATTTCGCGCATAGTATTTGGGACTGCTTTTAATCGTTTAGATACCTAATTGTTTTCCACATTACCTACAAAATGATGTTTAATGTGTGTTTATTAAATATACATTATTAATTGCAATCATAGGTTGTAGGTACATTAAATTCTACTAAAATATAAATCTATCGAAACCAAGAATTATACACCAGACAGGTAGATGTAGATGTGTGTGTGTGACCTACCAATAGGTTCTAACTTGTAACTAGAAATTTGGTTGCACAAAGCGAGACATATGGTGGCCACATTAGAAGATATATTTCATCATAGTATTTACTTAATTAGGTAAATACTGATTTACTCAATACTTATTCACATTATTTTCTACAAATAGTTTACTTTTAGTTTAGAGATACATGTGTGAGTGTGTAGCTAATCATTAAAAAAAACTGAGAAAACTATATACCCACTCAGGGTAAGTACATAGAAATGTATCTACCAAACAGGTAGATACATTTCCTACCTACCTAGTAGATTATTGTCTTAAATAACGGTTGTTTGCGTACTTATTTTAAGGACAGTATAATTATATTATGGAGGGTAACCTAATATGAAATATACATATTTTTATTCCTCTAAAATATTTATAAAAATAGGTAGGCAAGTTATCAATCAGGGCTGATGTACCTACTTAAATATTTAAGTACAACTTTAAGTACTTAGTTTAGTTTTAACTCAAGGCCTGGTAGTCAAGGCATCTTATTTCTTTCACTAAAAGCTCATAGCCTTTGGTCATTATTTGGTTTACTAATTATTTGGCTTCCTTTTTGTAGTCCAAGGAATTTTATGCTTCGTAGACTACTAGTGGCTACGCTATTTATCTTACAGTACCTACCTATTTAGGTACCACACATATCTCGGTAATTGGCAATTTGATGTTTATTTACTTACCATCAATTTGCCATTCACAAAAGCTTTTGGTAGCAACCTTAGAAACTCGTTCACTTTTCCCAAAGAGAGATACGTCTTTATAAAATTTATTTCTTGTCTCTAAATCCCTCATTGCTGGCAGGTACTGAATCGATAGGAATAAACGCGCTGCGTTCTCAGATCTTTCAGAAGCGTTATTCCGAAGCCACGGTCGTTTATTGCATCCTCGCCTCCTGGAGTTGGGGGGGGTACGATAGCGGTGGTAGGAGGGGGGCCTGGACGCTGCCCCCTTGCAGCGTGTAGTACGGCGACATGTAGCCGGCACCGCTGGCTGCCGCTGCAGCTGCTGAAACGGACACAGTCCCTGGTTATATGTGAATCCAAATGCCTCACGTGACTTTTGGACAAAAGCATATATTATGATGAAACGGAAAATCTTCTAAGAATTGCTGTATGAGTGGCTGGGTGTGTGTTTTATGTGAAGCACACACATAAAACACACACTCACCCACACATCATTACACACTCCACCACACACAATTTTGAGGGGTAACCTCACACACATTCGAGACTGGTGATCATAAGAAAAAACATCCCCATCCTGCCCTCACAACCTCCTTATTTTAGTTTAAATTTAAATGGAAATTATTTTTTTCCTGCAATACTAAAAATGGCGTTGGTGTCTTCATATTAGGTTACTATATTTTTTTTGTTCGACGGGGAGGTACTTGGCCTTAAACTCACCTGATTTTTCAAGTTATGATAAAGCCGAAGGTTGAAGCGAATTTCACCCGGAATCCTCAACAAATTAAGGATCTGGCTATCTTACCTTTAAATATCGGAGCTCAACAATTTATGAAAAGTTGTTATGGTGACAGGATTAGGTAAGATGGTGGTAGCTAGCCAGGCGGACTTAAACAAATTCCTTCTACCTGCCAAACCAAGCACAGTATTGTACCCCCGAACGCGGGACCTCTGGATCTGATAGCGGTGGCCAAACAACTAGACCACAGAGACAATCTGTCCAAACGTCCTGTTCCAAACTGCCTGGCGCTTCCACGTCGTACAAAAAAAATATAAGGAGAAAAGAGTTGGAAGAAGGTAGGTCTACCTACCCTAGAGGGTTAAAAGAGCTAAAGTTGATTAACAATTCCATCAGGATAGAGATATTTTTTGATTGCTACATATGTCCTTACTTGCTTGACAATTAGCATATGAGTTGCTACGTTGTTAGTGAAATACGATCCTTACCGGCAGCAGTTGCGTATGGGTCAAATCCTGCGTATTGCTGCTGGTACGCCGCGGCTCCTTGCGCTGCCGCAGCCTGGTACTCGTACAGATGGTTAGCTGCGGCGACCGCGGCGGCGTGCTGCAGTTGCGGCAACTGCACCAGCCCACCAGCCCCCGAGCCCACGCCCGCGCTCACCCCGCTCATCGCGTTCATGTAACTCGTCGGGGTCCCATACACGTAGCCCGGAGACAACCTGAAAACGCACAAACCTTAGCAAATAAACGCAGGCAGCACACGACCCCAGATGACGTCTCACTAATCATGAAAGAACTGTATAGTGAAACATCATGTATTAATGCTGAACACGGTCCACACTCTAGTACCTAGCCCCACAGGCGATACGAGCAATATTAGTAGACATCGAACTGTTATAAGTACCTAGGCTGTCGCCATTGATGGCCCGCCGCCGTGCGTCATTGCCACGAAACATTTAAAAAGTACCAACACTAATATAAATAATGTACGGCTCTCGGCTCTGACAGAAATATCCGCATTTCTCTATGTACTTATCGCAGCATCGGCCGCGGAACGTCGTCGGAATTAAGATTTAGATGCTGGCTTATTCAGTTACGAAATATGATCTGGTGTCCCGTTATATTTTGGGTTCTGGATGCTTGAGTAGGATAGCGGATACGATGCACTACTTTTCTTAGGTTGGGTGCATTTATGATATAATTATATAAGGTTATTTGAAGTTCTTGAGAGTATTGTGTTCTTTGAATATGAAGGTCACATGGAAACCGGCGGCATGTCTACAGGACGCAAATATTTAAGTGGCATGTGTCACTGGCAACTTTTCACGTATTGAATATCGAAAGTTTGACTTCCCCCTAGTTGGTGATCATAAAAACCACGCTCTAAGGTTGCCTCTAGTGCCCAGAGGTGAATCCTCGAAGGCGAAATAGTCGCGAGTCGTTACTATAAAGCTATTTTCCTCGATTTGGACATCATCTAATTATTTGGAGTTGTTTCAAGCTCGGCAATGCTTATCGCTGAGTTGTGATCTATTTTATAACTACAAGCCATTACTCTAGAGTTTAAAATGGTATCAAAGCGGTGAATGTGTCGACTTCGCTTAATTCCTGGAGGAAGGCGGTCAAGTTGATTCGAGTGGTTTGCTCCATCCGTCGAGTCTTCGCGTCATCACTTCTCCAGTGCTCTCGCGCGCAGCCGTGCTATGCTAACTATTGCGTTTTGCGTCTGTCTTTCTCTAGCTTAATATAGATTGACAGAGACGGATCGATTGGCGTATTGTAATTGAATGTCGCTAATTTAGCTTGGTTCAGGAGATGGAGATGAGCGCGCATGCGTAATGCACGCCCGCTTCTTGACTCCGCCCGCCTAGCACGCCCACCTGTGGTCTATACTGATGATCATATTTACATTAGAAGCGTTCGGAACATAAGGTTAGTTTTTAGGTTCATCATTGCTGTATATGAACCTACCTAGTATCTGGATTAAACCTATTACCTACATGGCATTTTCAAGAGGTATCTTTTAAACTTTTTACTGAGATGGGTCGTAAGGTAGAATACAAATAGCTACATACACGTGCCTTAGTGGTTGCCACTCTACATAATTTGATATTTCTAACTAGTTGTGATCATCTAGTTCATCAACATCAATTAATTGAAAGTAATGTTATTTGATTCTTTTTTGTTTCTTAATGCTCCACTACTTCCTTTTCTAATAATTCCAATTCATCAGTTATCTAATGACTTTGCACTTAGATACAAAGTCAATTCATCGGTTAAAAAGCAAAGAGCGATTAATCGAATGAAGCTCGGGCTTGATTATTTTTCGATTACAACAAGAGTGTTGGTGAATAATAGATGAATGTGGTTCGGTGGGCGATGGCGTGATAGCCACGGCATGCGCTGGACGCGCATCGATCGCCGGCCGCTGACTGGTAATTAACAGGACACGCCAGGGATAGCAATGGAACCACCGGTGATCGCGTGGAACAAGTGATGTAGAAGACAGACAGCACGGCAGCGGCGGCGGCACTGCCAGGCCTGCTCGAGCGCGCGCTCACACCTACGCACACACAGCGCGCCCTTGAGCAAGCCAACTCGCGGTTCGCGCCTCGATATCAGTATTAAACGAAATCCACCACCAACAAAACTCAAATCAACAAAATCTTACACGAACACGGCATAAAACATAAATAATTAAGTAAAACATTGTGTTGAGACAATGCGGATAGTGACGGGTGGGCGGCGCCCGCACCCGACGCCGTCTCGCGGGCGCCGCCCATGCCGGTATAGCTTTAAAACGTAAACATTAAAAAACCCAATCGACTAATTCACACCCAAAACGAAAAAAATACACTCTCACGCTCACGCTTGCCATAGATACCTATGTGAACATGTTTTGTAATTTAGTTTAGGTGAGGTCCGCCGGCCGCCGCGCTCAGCTAGCCGTCTGCAGATGCCGTTCGCCTCATCTACCGAGACAAAAGTCAGCTCAGCAACTGTGCCTTACCTTAAAACTACACTAAACCTAGCTGACCTCTTCGTCCCCTCTAAAGTACAAGCTTGGAGTAATCTCGTTCATCTTATAGTTTGATTCCATTACAAAATGTTAAAGTTGATTTATTGAGTGATACATAAAATATCGTCACGTTTCAGCTTGTTGTATTCTGTTTCTTTTAACGGTTCGTTTGCATGTTCCTGATGCCATAACACCTACCAAACTACCTGAGCATATTATGATAACGATAGATCAACGTAACAAATCATGTTGGTCTGCTTACGGAGTTCAGTCTGATTTTTGTCTCGTGAGATGTAAATAGAGCGGCGTGCGGATCCGCTTGTGCTGGCAAATATTAAAGTGTTGATATCCATTGAACATTGAATACATCGAACATGAGGCTTCAAAGTGCTGCCAAGCTGACTCACCCGTACGGAGATTGCAGTACGGTGGGGTATCCAGTGCGAACCCCAGCCGCCGCGGCAGCCGCTAATCCGAACCCTGCAACAAGAGCACACGTCTATTTATATGGGATTTATGTGGGATAGATATGAGGTGACATAGAAAAGAGGACACGGAATACCGCTGTAAAAATGTTACTCTCCCGCCGTGGATCAACGTTATTTTCGTCTCACTTAGCGGAAGTGGCTAGAAGAAAGCTAAAATATATCACGGGGTTGGACCAAATCCAAATGACACACGAGTCAACTTAGCGCAAGCATCGTCAATGTTGATTTCTTTTTATTGCATTGTTAAGCGCGAGTCGACAGTGGCGGCTATTTCTGTCGCTCGTCGACGGCAGCCCGGGAGCAGGCATCCAGGGACATGTCTCTTCACAAGAAGGCGACAAACACTCTATAAATGGCTGTCATACTTTGGCACCTGAATTCAATTACTAAAATGCTTGTGGGCTCGCCGTGCCGTGATTGTACATCGATTGACAGTGGCACCTCCTACGCGTCAACAAATTACTATAGTTATCCACAGTGATATGTCGAAGACCCAAATGACAAAGGGGAAATGAGTAATTTGTCTGCAATTCTAAATCCCTGATTAATAACCGTTGATCAGAGGAGCGTGTCAAATCATATTTCGCTATTGTATGGTGAAATTCACTGATGATTACCGTGGATACATCCGCAGGACCCCGGAAGGTGTCACGGTCCGGCTGGTTTGGTTTATCATCGGCCTTCGTCGATTACTAAATTACCACATTTTTGGCCGGTCAACCATCAATTTAAACATTGTTGAATGGTGGACTGAATAGCAAAGTTGCAGGCAGACATTTTTTATAGGAAAATAAGGTTTGGCAACAAGTATCAGCAGGTACACAAACTGGCGGCATAAGAAACTTGTATTCTATTGTTACAGTCCTTTTAGTGTAGGTACTAGGTACCATGGGCTCACCGATTCATGCCGGAATTACGGTCGAAATGTGCGCTCTTTCCCGAGATGGATTCAAATTGCGATGACATTATGGTTTCGTATCAAGTATGACTGACTACTGAAATAGGGCTGTTTGCCCTGTCGTGATATGGTGTTCGTGTATGCCACCACATTCAGTCGATCGATGCCATGCCATTTGACGGCCGAGGTCGAACCGCTGTCCACCACAATGCTTATCTGGATTCATTAAAAAAATCCTCTTTCCTTTATGTCTACCTATTGTTATACGACCTAAAAGCAGCGCTCTTTTGTCACCCGTATTCGACCCAGATAGATGTTTATTTACAGCAGTAAATCGATTGTTAGTTCTTTACATTCAATAGTTTACCTAGAAATATATTTTGAACAGTGTTCACTCGAATACATGTATGACCTCGAATATATGAATGGCTATGCGAACAATTTATGTGCGGGTTGGTGCAAAGCGTTACGAATAAAATGTATATGAATCAGTCGTAAATTATAAAATTAGTCACGAGTCCACGTAGCTCGTTCAGGCATTTATGTAGGCGAATCAACCTTTGTTTTGAATGTAAACATTTTTCAGGACGTCTCCTGATACTCGGGTCGTCGAACTGCAAAGCCGACAGTAAGTGCTTAACGACGCTTGTAAGGATTCTACGGAAATACGATTTTAGACGCGTGCGGACTGAGCGGGCGTTGCCGAACGCTATTATATTTGTAGTTTATAGGTACGTACAAAGCATAACGCTCTTCCAATGCCAATGCCTCTAGGCACTAGAACCAGCCAATACTAAACCAGCCTCTCTAGCTACCATAAAACTAGAATGTCCGACTTCAAACAGTCATAGCATCCTAAAGAGATCGTAGGTATGGTTTACGATTCCTACACTTATGCAAAATACTATGCAGCGTCTAACGAAAGCGCTTATGAAATCTTCCATTGAACATAAAATCATTGTTTTGCAAATGGCGTGCAATGTCTACAATGTATAATAAATAAATATGTCACGCTTTACTGGCTCACACGATTTATGCATGGCCCAGTTTTAACCAAACTGTACTTCTGTCTAAACTGTCTCACGGTCGTAGATTTTCGTATGTCCGGTTGCCGATGCTGTTGGCCTTCTCTTTGATCTGACCGGTGTCGTACGCCATCAATCTGGAGCTTTTCGCGATATTACTGCCAGTTTTCGTTCAGTTCGTTCGCATCAGTTACCTACCTAGCCACGATGTTATATTATATTCAAAGGAACACGTGCTCCGCACGTGGCATTATTAGGATTATCAATATGATGGGCCATCCCAATGTTCTACCTATGCACCATGGGTGTGTCGGATTTGGCAAAAAGCATACGTGTAATCATTTTCCTATGAGATTATGAGAATCGTACTAAAAAGTTTCACTGGTGAACCTCGCTACATTTCTCGTTTAGGCGTATAACCTCAGCTTCGCTTTGCATCGCGAGTTTCGTGGGCTATGTAGGTCTCGACAAAAGATAAGCTAGCGAGAAAAGATGAGACATTGGCTCACTGCCAGCGCTGGTGTCGCGGCAGAGGCGGCCTACGACGTTCCCAAAACTGCGTATATTTAGACAAAATAAAGAGCGCGCCGAAGACAAAACGAGACGCAACTCTGTTTTATAAATAACCACGTCGTTCGCCGGACGGAGTCAGCCTCGCTCGACCAACCTCTGCTCGCCAGCTGTTATACATAAATAATAATTAAGACACGAAGAAAGCTTCACGCGTCTTAGTATCACGAAATGATGATTACGAACCCCTAAAATGTTGGATCGACGTGATCAGCTGGCCTAGCTCTAAGTGGTTTATATGAGCACGTCGTCATGTGATCTACTGGCTGAGGATTAGGGATCGAAGGGCTTCGCACGGAAGTCGCGGCTACGGGTCGGGTTACCCATGGAGCGACAAAGAGAGCGGAACTACTACACTCGAGTGTTCCTGTGTAACTTCGGTCGTTGTCCGACATTGTTCGAAGATATACGCCACCGTCGTGTTCCGTCCCGTAAATAATTAAAATTTGTGGCAGTTAAATGTGATTTTATGCGATAAATTGTGCCGGTACAGATTAGTTGGGATTTCGGTTAGATGCCATGTCGCATCCGCATGCTACGTATGATATTAAGTTGGAACAAGCTCAACAACTCAGAGGTTATTTACTGAGGAGACGTGTCGTATGCTATGCGGATGATATTTAGTTGGAACAAGCTCAACAACTCAGAGGTTTTTACTGAGGAGACGTGTCGTATGCTATGCGGATGATATTTCGTTGAAACAAACTCAACAACTCAGAGGTTATTTACTGAGGAGACGTGTCGTATGCTATGCGGATGATATTTAGTTGGAACAAGCTCAACAACTCAGAGGTTTTTACTGAGGAGACGTCTCGTATGCTATGCGGATGATATTTAGTTGGAACAAGTTCAACAACTCAGAGGTTATTTAATGAGGAGACGGGTCGTGTGCTAATTTATCATATGAATACTTCTAGTGCGCTATTTTACATACCAGTGATTTTCCGCTAAGCTTTCCTGGCCTCATTCTGGTCTGGAAACGATATGGGTTTCGGTTGTTTGCGACGGTTTTAGTCCCAAATCACGTCAAACGAGCGATGCCGACGGTCGGCTGGTAATTACATGTTTCCGTTGCCCACTATAAAATATAGATAGTACCTACCTACCTATTATTACAGCCGATAGTATCGTGCACTAAGTAGTGCGACAGCCCCATTAGTATGGCTTCGGACGGTAGGTAAGGTTATAGGTATTGGTACATACAGAAGCTCAATGCTATCAATGATTATTTTAATGTTTTATTTTTTCGGAATCTACCGTTCTGCGGCTATTCATACATTCGGAAGCCTTATCGGATCAAAATCATAAACTTCCGATGGAGATTCCGGGAACGCTATAACTACCTTCGAAATCTAAAAATGTTGACTGACACTGCATACAGCAGATTTTTAGAAATTGGACATAATCCGACAAAAAGTGATGTATCCGATTCGAAATTTTTTCGCGTGTTTGAGAATCGCTACGGTCTGTTATGTAATATGATACGTCAAACAAAAACAGCTCTGCCTTCTGTTCTGTATAGGTTGTTGGTTCAATTCCCACCCGGGACAAACATTTGTATCTTGAATATATTTTGGTTCTGTGGGTGTTGTATTGTATTATAAGTAACTACCTACTTATGTGAAGATTATTTGCGACATACCAAGGTAAAATGTTGGTAGCTAGCCAAAGTCCAACCACCAACCAAACCAATCTCATTTTTTTTTATTATACTACGCGGACATGCTTGGCCTTCATCTCACCTGATTTCAAGTAATGATAAGGCCGAACGTGGAAGCGCACTTCACCCGGAATGCTCAACCACCTGAGGAACTGGCTATCTTACCTCTAAATGCTGGAACACAACAAATTTTACCCCATCGGGAATCAAAGCCTGTAGCTCGATAACCTGATATTCAGTGATCAATTTCTTTTTAAAATATAAACCAATTTCAACCTCTACGACACAGTCAAGAGACGATAGAGAGATGAGGACAAACTGTTACCCTCATCTTTTGATCATCTATGAACGCGAAGGGCTTATCCAGAGACCCTATAGGGATGGTAATTCGGCTTAAGCAGGGGCATCGATTATTGTAAATTGGTAAGGAGCTCGACATTTAGGGTAGCCCGTTGCATCGCGTGCGTCCACCCTTGCCAATGCATTACTTATGCATGTGAGATACCCTGTGGTGTCCGAGCACACCCCTCTGTGTTGAGATTGGGGGGTAGAATTTTATATTTTGCCGAATTTAGGTCACTATACGACAGTTATACAGGACTTTATTATATCCACGCAATCGTGTCAAAGTCTTGATATATTTTTATTATATATATGTCATCTTACCATCATCTTACCTGATTCTCAAGCTATAATAATAATAATAATAACTTTATTTATTTCAGGCAACAAAGAAAGTTTACAAAAAAGTAACTTAACTTAGGGCCCATATAATATATACCTTAGAAATTAACATACATATAAATTATAAATCACGTGTCATCGAGTTATGATAGGGCCGAAGATGGAAGAGCACTTCACCCGGAGTCCTCAACAAACTGAGGAACCGGCTATCTTACCTCTAAATACCGGAGCACAGCAATTTTAGAATGTTGTTAAGGTGACAGAATTAGGTAAGATGGGTAGGCCAGGCGGACAAACAAAGTCCTACCACCAACCAAACCAAGCACAGTATTGTACTCCCCTGGGGATCGAACCCGGGACCTCTGGATCAGAAATCGGTAGGCGAACCACTAGACCACAGAGGCGGTAAAAATAGGAGGTGAGATATACAATGATGGTGCTTCACGAGGTCCTCTAGGCTTCTAATAAAGGTTAAGAGGTGGATGAAAAGGAAAAACCCATTTTCTCTACTTTAAAATATCATATTAAAAATAAAATTAATAATAGCAAATAAAAAACCACGAAAGTTTAAACTTGCGCTATTTGAGTCACGAAGTCATTGAGTCAATAATTAGCCAGGTGTAATATTATAAGTAAAATAATAATTATTCTAATATTTACGTAAGGTACTTAAAAAAGTAGGAGTATACAAACGTACAGTTACGCTGGAGCTAGGTAAGTACAAATCAACCGCTGGCTTAATATCTCGCTAGATTAGCTGAGCCTACGTGCTTATGATATGAGCGGTCCTACTACCAAACAACCCCTGCACTATTTTTGTTTGTTATTCTGATGAACGCACTCATGCATGAGCTCACCACACGTGTCATTGCGATCGATATGGTATATGTAATTATTCTCAATGAATATAAAAAAATACTGGCCAAGTGCGGACTCACGCTAAGGCATCAGACTAACAACATTTCATGGCAAAACCAGACCAAGCATTTGTGTAATGAATATAGATGTTTGTTCATTGCTCATAGATAGATAAACTCTTTATTGTACACCAAAAAACAAAAATAAACAGACAAGCAAGGAAAAACACTTAAACTAGGTACAATGGGCGGCCTTATCGCTAAAAGCGATCTCTTCCAGGCAACCTTTGGATGGAAAGGATAGCAAAGAGCAGACAAAGCGGTGTACTAAAATAAACATTAATTTATAAAGCAATGTATTTAGAGAAAGAAAAGTAAACAAATATTCTATACATAATCTAGTTACCATATTACAAGCTATTAGTTTGGCGCTAGATTTCGCTGTGTAAAATTAATGTAAAAAAAATATACATACGTAATTGGGTGAGTAATAAGAATACATTGTCGTGGCGGTGTCGGCTTAAGATTCAACCCTTCCAACTCAGCCAATAGATGTCGTTAAAGCCAATTAAGGGATCTCACCAGTAAAATGGCAGCCCTTCTGTGTATTATCTTAACCTTTACTGCGATCGCCAATACGCCTGTGAAGCGTGGTGACACCCCAGTAGTGTACAAAATTGGGCTGTTGATATGAATAATAGGTACATAGGTACTGGGAGCATATTTGAATCTGAAAGTTATTCTCACTACACCTTAACTTAAATACGTTTTTCGTTGTCGGTTCATGTTTGTTGTAAAATTCGACCATTTTATGTTGAATACATAATTTTTTTTGTAGGGATAGGTTAACGATTCGGTTTAATCCTAAATCATGAATTTACAACATTTTTTCGGAATATCCGCATCGTTAGAATAAAACGACATTTTTGCGGCGAACCAAAAACCCACTAAACCGTTGGTTAAACGATCAAAAAACTATCTATCGACATAGATTAATATTTTTGTAATGGTCCATTATTTTAGATAGGCAGGCACCTAGTAGGTACATAGACAATTTTAACCGCCTCTGTGGTCTAGTGGTCCGCTTACCGGTGTAAGATACTGGGGTCGCGGGTTCGATCCTATTGGAGAGTACAATATTGTGCTTGGTTTGGTTGGTGATAGAACTTTGTTTGCGTGCCTGACTAGCTACCACCATGTTAGCTAATTCTATCGCCAAAACAATTGTTGTGTTCCGGCATTCAGAGGTAAGATAGCCAGTTCCTAAGTTTGTTGAGGATTCCTGGTGAAGTGCGCATTCAACTTCGGCCTTATCATAACTTGATACATCAGGTTTAATGAACGCCAAGCTCCTAGTCGTAAAAAAAAAGGAAAAAATGACAACAGAATAGAATAAATATGATGACCAAAAACATTTTCGATTGGTAAACAAAAGTATTAAGCGTGGCAATGCAGTCAGTGAAATGGGCATGCTTCCGTTCGGTCGGTCTGTAACCAGGTGAGTTACCTAATGTACCTATCCCGACTGCTTCCCTTACGCATAGTTAGTTCAAACAAAAAATCTTACTGAAAAAAAAAACGTTTGACTTTGTGTGATATTATGGTTTTGATGATGATGATGAGTCAAATAACTTTACATCGCCTGTTCGATAGACACGTTCCTTTCCAAGTTTGGTAACCAGATTAGTAGATTGATACATAAACACTTTACGTCGTACATTGCGATTTTGCTAGACACTTTATTTTAGATATTTTATAACAGTGTTTAGTGGAATCGTTGAAAACACTGTGTGTAATGCTTGGGGCCATGGGACAGGTGTATTTGGTAACCATATTATTAGTCATACACTCTACGTCGTATATTGCGATATTGCAAGACACATTATTTTAAATATTTTATATCTGTGTTAGTGGAATCGTCGAAAACATTGTGGGTGTATTGTTTGGGGCTATGGGACAGGTGGATTTAGTAACAAGATTATTAGTTATACACTCTACGTCGTATATTGCGATATTGCAAGACACATTATTTGAAATATTTTATATCTGTGTTAGTGGAATCGTGGAAAACACGGTGGGTGTATTGTTTGGGGCCATGGGACAGTTGTATTTAGTAACAAGATTATTAGTCATACACTCTACGTCGTATATTGCGATATTGCAAGACACATTATTTGAAATATTTTATATCTGTGTTAGTGGAATCGTGGAAAACACGGTGGGTGTATTGTTTGGGGCCATGGGACAGTTGTATTTAGTAACAAGATTATTTGTCATACACTCTACGTCGCATATTGCGATATTGCAAGACACATTATTTGAAATATTCTATATCTGTGTTAGTGGAATCGTCGAAAACATTGTGGGTGTATTGTTTGGGGCCATGGGACAGGTGTATTTAGTAACAAGATTATTAGTCATACACTCTACGTCGTATATTGCGATATTGCAAGACACATTATTTGAAATATTCTATATCTGTGTTAGTGGAATCGTCGAAAACATTGTGGGTGTATTGTTTGGGGCCATGGGACAGGTGTATTTAGTAACCAGATTATTAGCCATACACTCTACGTCGTATATTGCGATATTGCAAGACACATTATTTGAAATATTTTATATCTGTGTTAGTGGAATCGTGGAAAACACGGTGGGTGTATTGTTTGGGGCCATGGGACAGTTGTATTTAGTAACAAGATTATTTGTCATACACTCTACGTCGCATATTGCGATATTGCAAGACACATTATTTTAAATATTTTATATCTGTGTTATTGGAATCGTGGAAAACACGGTGGGTGTATTGTTTGGGGCCATGGGACAGTTGTATTTAGTAACAAGATTATTTGTCATACACTCTACGTCGCATATTGCGATATTGCAAGACACACTATTTGAAATATTTTATATCTGTGTTAGTGGAATCGTGAAAAACACGGTGGGTGTATTGTTTGGGGCCATGGGACAGGTGTAAATCGATTAGTGCGCGCTCATTCCACTCAATAATTCATCGTGTCGCCGCGTTGTTTGTACAACTGCCCTACCGGCCTTCATCAACACCGACGTACAATAAAACTTTAACAATGTTATCATTATCGAACGGCCGAGCCCGTGGTCTACGCCGCTATTTAGAAACTGGGCTAAACATTACCACGTTAGTTACTCAAGTAGATTGGGGCAAAATTCGAGCCTCTCGTGTTGAGAATGAAACACCTAAGTAAACATAATGGCGAGAACAAAAGCGGCAATAGCAGTACATGGTGTGTCAATAAATGAATCAGCCGCATGATAATATAGTCGCAAGTTTAAGAGTTGTACAGCTCCCTGTGAAAGGGCTCGTCTGAAAAAATGCTATCAGTTCAACCCACCGATTTCAGATCCAGAGGTCCCGGGCTCGATCCCCAGGCGGAGCAATATTGTGCTTGGTTTGGCTGGTGGTAGGATTTAGTTTAAGTCCGCCTGGCTAGCTACTATCATCTTACCTAATTCTGTCGCCATAATGACAATTCTTAAAAAAAATATGTTCCGGCATTTAGAGGTATGATAGCCAGTTCCTCAGTCGAGGTTTCTGGCCGAAAGAAAGTGCTGAAGTGCGCCTCCACCTTCGGCAGGTGAGATGAAGGTTCCAAGCGCTTCCCCGTCGTACAATAAAAAAAAGTTATTTTTGTACGACGGGGAAGCGCTCCTATGTCACATGGTTTCAAGTTGCGATAAGGCTGAAGGTGGAAGCGCACTTCACCCGGAATCATCAACAGGCTGAGGATCTTACCTCTAAATTTCAGAACACAACAGTATTATTATTATGGTGACAGACTTAGGTAAGATGATGGTAGTTAGCCAGGCGACAGAATTTTGCTTGGCTTGGTGGCCAAACCATGCACACTTTGTATAGCCGTGGGGCATCGGTGTCAGGTCCCGGGTTCGAAACCCAGGACCTTTGGATGTGACACCGGGGGGCGAACCACCAGGCGGCTAAATCTAAATTAGGCATATTTCATCCGCTAAGCAGCATTGATGTGTTCCGGTTTTGAGGGTGAAATGGTGATATTACGGGTATGCGAGGCACCTTTTTAGTATGTAAGTACATATTGTATAGTATGTAGGTATTTATATTTATATTATATAAGTAGTGTGTATATTTGTAGCATAGATTTACTTATAATGTATGATTTACGTATAGTTAATTTAGCTAGACTCTAATTAATATGTGCACCACCAACCACCTCTTTAGCCATGAAATCCTCTCCATCCAAAGGTTGTCTGGAAGAAATCGCTTCTTAGCGATAAGACCGTCCATTGTACATTCATTCATTCATTCATTCATCTTTATGCCTAAAATTGACGGTCGCAATGCAACCGCGTAGGTCATGTTCTTTATGGATGGGACCTACGCAGTAAGGCTTTGTTATAGGCAAAAGGTGCAATTAACAGCTGGTGGGCCGCTTTCTAGTTTCGTCTCCGACTTGTATGAAAAAAAAAACGTTTGTCGGCTCTCTGAAACTTAATTATCGAATAAACAAAATAATTATGTTCAAACGACAAAAAGGATATTATAATGTATTTCGCCTATATCTCATTTTTTTATTCCTTATGAGCGGCCCTGTGGCATTACTACAATAGGATGGTTCGGGAAACGATTTAAATTAAAAAGTACCTACCTATCCTAACTTTAATCGTGAAGATGGCTTCAGACTCTCAGCCAGGAATCCAGTGGTAGCAAGGCACAGTTGTGCTTTTATTCGATTCAATTTAATTCAATGTCATTTATTCCTTTTTGATTATTCCTATTTGATACAACAATGTACACTGGGAAAAGTCAAAAATATAAAAGGTTCACAAATAATTAAAAATATTAAAAAAATATATAGATCTTAGAATAAATAGTTCAGTGTAAAATAAGTAAGTCATCAAGACCTAGCTGAGGGTAGTTGTTAAAAACGCCTTCTTTTCTCGACGGTAGCCCCTAAGTTGCAGTCAGCTGGTGCAACCCTTTGGTAAAATACGCAATACAAGCCTCATAGCTCAGTTGGTAGTAACTCTGCCTTCTGCGCTGTAGGTTGTGGGTTCGATTCCCACCCAGGACAAACATTTATGTGATGAATATAGATGTTTGTTCTGTGTATGGGTGTTGTATTGTACGATAACAATGTATTCATAAAAAACAAGTAGGTATATAAGTATTCTATCCGTAATCTAGTTCCCATATTCCAAGCTATGCTTAGTTTGGGGCTAGATGGCGCTGGGTGAAATTAATGTCCTGTAATTTGTTTTTATTATTTTGTTCTTTGATTTTTATCAACTCAACTTATTTAAGACGGAATAACCTGGCGTACACGGGCCTAAGCCAAGTGCTTGCACGTCAGTGATAGCGGGCCTGGAAGTTAATGATTGCAAGTTTGGTGAAAGGTTATCGCTGGAGATGTCCGTTTGAAGAAATTTGCGGACAATTCTGCACGTGTTTAAACTAACAGCTTTTTGAAGCAAGGCGAATGTGTCTTTAGGTAATAGCTCAAGTGACTGAAACAGCTGGTTGGGAATTATTATTATAATAAATACCCGGTTTTACGTATCAAAATGGTGTATGCTAGTCTTGAAAGTTTAATAAAGACGAAACAATACAAAAATAATCGAGCGATTCGTCTATCTAGACTAGAATCCTTTCAGCGCGGCACGGAGGAAACTTGATTATTTATTTTGGCGCCTTCGTTTATGCGCGAGCGCCGTAGACAGACACGCCGTAACTTTCCCATCAAATCCAGTGAATGGATTTTTATAAGTAACAATCTCTAATCAATACAGATCGCAATCTGTCTGAGCTTTATTTCGTTCGCTGATTTGTATGAATAAAAGCTTTTTTTTATTTAAATTTGAATGAGATCGCAGGTATAGTCACGAATGCTATACCCGCAGGGATGTTGGTTGCCATGCGTGCGCATGCGTCTCATTCAAAGCAAATCGCAACCCTCGACGTTGTAACGGCTAAATCGAACGTTGCATTACAAGGACGGAATAATCCGTGAACCGGTCTAGTTTAACGGTCAAACTTTGAATTGTATCCAGTATCCAAGCTCTTTATAGATTTGCAGATCCAGAGATTCGAGTTAATCCTGTTGAATTTCCGTAGGGAGTTGAATCCAGTGCACTGTTTACGCTAAGTAAGGGGGCGCGGTAAACAAACAATGCCAGCGATGCCACAGAGTACGATCCCTGGATACAGTAGACTAAACAGGGCAGCAGTAAACCTGCTGCTGTGCGTTTCAATGACGACCAGTGTTTCCACCAGAAAATTACACAAAAGACACATTTTGAATTGGTTAAAATGTGAAGTCTAATAGGGGAATATGTGTAGATAAAGATACAGGGTCAGGTTTAAGGACAGGACCAGTTTAACGGTTAGTTAAGATTTATTAAAAAAAAGTTAGTTCATAGATGTTGCTTTAGGGTTAGCGATATATTTATGGATACGTCAACCATTTCTTTGGTTATGTCAATCATGTAAGTACCACCTAAGTCTAAAAGCGCGTTGTTCTCATCGTCGATTTATTTTAATCGAGAAACTAAGTACAATATTTTTTTTAAAGAAAGAGCGTACGCTTTTTTCTTCAAGTTTTTATTAAAACGTTGCTCTTCTCTTCGCTTTGGCAAGGTGCAATTTATAGCTGTGAGTGACCCCTTTTGGCACATAGTTGGATAATTTTATTTTCATTGTTTGTGTTTATTATATTTTTATACCTACCTACTGTTTAACGTGTCACATAAAGTTATTCTATTCTATCTTATACCAACTTAAATCAGGCATCTCCTGCGACGGTTGCTTTAAAAACATTAAAAGCCATTAACTAAACACAGCTAGCTTTACAACGTTTTACAATGAAATAAGTTTGTAACCAAATCGGAAATATTGTATGAGAAAAAATATTTTATTGCGTAAGCTGAAGTAAATCAAACGAAAGCAATAAAACTGTTGAAATCGAATTAGGTAGGTCTACCTGATTCAGAGATGATAAGTTGTTTGTTTTATTGACATTGTATCACCTTGTATCTACTAATAAATATTTACAGTAGAAATGGGCAAAGGGAACTTGATAGATAGAAAATACTTGATTGCGAAACAAAATTACAACGAAAATAATACTTTAACATTAAATTATATCCTTGTAAACTTGTAAACAGAAAAGTTAAGTATATCAAATCGTTCTTATTCTAAAAATGGTTCACAGTGCATCAAATTGATTTCGAGGTCTACGGTATTAAGCCATAGAAGGCGGCGATTTTATATGACAGTACAGTATTTTAGAGGTATCCAACCTATAAAATACTAATAAATAAATAAAATGTTTATTTTCTCTCACAAAATTAGTAGGTTCAAATGGTTCTAAACATTTTAAACACTACTTACTGTCAGAGGCACCTATACTCTCACCTTACTCTCGCCAACAAACCAAAAGGACACTGACTGGCACTTGTGATCATTTGCAGAAATCCGTTGACAGATCAGTTTTTTAAATTGATCTGACCATCATCACTGGCACACAATAATTATCTTTTGAATTTGGAATCCAGAGGAAAAGTAACTGTCATTTTTGATTACCGGTAAGGGGATTCGGTACGTTCGGACTCAGAGTAAAAGTGTGGCATATGGCAGAGCCGGTACACCTCGACCAGGTGCTCGTCATGCGCTGGTGCACCTATTGTCCCCTCTCCTACCACTGATACAGTACCCGACCTGACACCAAACAAAGCCGCGGCTTCTCCACAATGGGCCAAAAGTTTGAATTCAATCTCGCTTTGGCATTAATAAGCAAATATCTATGTGTCCATGTGGGTATGGCCCGCCTTTTGATCTGTAAGTTGTGGATTCAAATCCATTCCAGTCCAGAAGACACCGACATGCGGCATGTGTCTCTGACTAGTATTCCGCAGCGGCGATGGGTTTGCAACCTGTCACGTATTGACTGTACCTACTACTAGCAACTTGCAAACCATAAGCATGTGCCTAACGTATGTTTGGACGTGCCTCTGACTACCCCCCATTAGTCCTCAGAATTTCCACGCTCTGAGTAGTGATCAGAGGTGAATCCTCCAAGGATCTTGAAAAGGTCTAGAGGTCTTGAGCCTTTTAACTTTCGTGTTAAGTTACATATTTCGTTAAAATGTCCAATGCTTATATAGGTTGTTATGTAGGTACCTACCATATTTGTTACTGGAGACAGTTGTAGGTACTTCGTGCTATAGCGAGTACAGCTCGGCTTGCCTATCATCGAACTATAAATATTGTTAACTTCGAACTGAAAGGCTCGGTAGTCCGACTATCTGCAACACCGGATACTGATTTAAATGGTTGGTGGTAAGACTTTGTTTAAGTGGCTAGCTACCACCATCTTACCTAATTCTGTCGCCATAACAACAATTCTTAAATTGTTGTGTTCCGGCATTTAGAGGTAAGATAGCCAGTTCCTCAAACAGTTGAGGATTCCGGGTAAGTGCTATTCTTTCGGCCTTATCATAAATTGTTAATCAGATGAGATGAAGGCCAAGCACGCGACCACGCACCACTTGTAGTCGAAAAAGTCTCATCAGTTCGAATCTTCGGACTATATGATCGGACTGCTGATACTGTCATAAAGATAGATGATTTGCTTTTTTTATCGTGCAAAGTTTCTATGCATCCATACTAAACAATGCGTGCAATGCAGGAGCTGGTCGCTAGTGTAATAAGTAGGTATATTTTGTTGCACTGTACCAAGCCAAACCATTAATTCCTATGGATAGAGCGCGGTCTATTATTACAAGTAATGAATATAGGTGGATGTTTGTTGTGTTTGGGTGTTATTTGTTTCATGTCAAAAAGTATAGCAGTATTCTATCCGTAATCAAGTTGAATTTTTACCATTAATATAGCAAGCCATGCTTAATTGGCGCTGTGTAAAAAAATTATGTCGTGTCCCGAAATCCGATTCAAAATACCTTTTGCAGGTATAATCCTAGGTATAATACCTAGGGATAATCTGCGTCTGTGGTGTGTTTCTAAAAAACGAATGCAAACAAAATGTACGGAAAAGGGTTGTTTTTTTTAATACATATACAACTCTTTTCCATATAAGTATTTTGTTTTATGAAAATGTAGCGTACGTAAAACGAGATTATTTATACCTACCGGCAAAAAAGGGCTGCCCAAGACACTGGCTGCATTGCCACGCTGAATAGCTATGCTAATTCACTGGGCTAAATAAGATCCAGCCCTTGGGTCACGTGTCGCCTCAATCAAAAGCTATATGTTAAGTTGGCTACCTAGTACCTACTGCATTTTTTTCTTCTAAATATGTATTTCAATCATATACATTTCTTTCCGTAACGATGACGGAGTGCGATGAGAATTTTTACTACTAACATTTTTATTGCTTCGTGCTTTAATTCTAGGTATAGTTTCTGTATATGTCACTATAAACAGTTTACCTAGCCGGTGATAAACTCGCTACCACTGCAGTTCCTTACAATTAGAGGTTACTGGGGCTGTTATCAGCGATCTACCTATTGTCCATGATTGTTGATTGCACGGAAGTCACAATGCTTTGTCATTTTGCCGTCTATTTGATGGACGTGAGTCCTATAGCAATTATGGAGCAATACCGACCGAAACCTATTAAATGCGGTTCTTCCTCGTGGTCAAACTATTTCTATGTCTGAAAGAAATCGTATGGCTAAAGCGATAAGGCTGTCCTTTGTACTAAGTAATACACTATGTCAGCCGATGTAATTTCTGTGTTCGTTCATTCATTCAATATTTTTTAATTTATACGACGGGGAAACTTGCCTTCATCTCACCTTTAACGCCTCAAGATACTAAAATGTGTTGTGATAATTCAGTTAATCACAAGCGATGCCGTGCGTTGTCCAGGAGACCAGTATAGGCGAAAGATCACGTACCCCTAATGCGATGCAATTAATTTACCAACGTAGGTATTCTGCTTTTAGTATAGGTACCTAGGTGCCTATTTATTTGTAACCCGGCCAACTTCTATCAACTATGCAGCTGATACGAATAACTTCCCAGGAATGATTTTCACTAAAACGTTTAAATTAACACAATAACGAAGACAAATTTTCAAAATGAATCTGATGTATGGTTCAAACTCAACGAGAAATTACGTTTTAATGAGGGCCACTCGCTCCCTCTGGGCTATCCTAATAAATAAGATTATAATCACTGATTAGACCAACCTAAGAATACCTAACCTAAAGTAGTTATTCGAAGGTGTCCTCACGGTATCAGTTTCATTCCGAATTTTACATTTTTTTCAAGTTTTAATATTGCACATAATATTATTATGTTTCCAAAATCTATTTTGTTCATATTCTAGATTTTCCGCATTATTGAATTTACTCACTCTCAACTAGGTATTTTAAAGGTACCTACCTACTAGCATCATGTCAACATGCGTTGGTAACTACATGCATCAAACCAGCAATTTCAAACCCCTGATTACAATTTACAATCCAATATGTCACCTTGTAAGGGTTGCAACAGACGATGCGTGTCCAGTGTTCATTTATTGGGGTAACGCGGTGTGAAGATGTGAAACTCCTTACCACCAGCACGTAATATCTTCGTTTATTTTTTATCCATAGTTATATATTATATTGTTGTGTCTGAAATTCCGATTTTAATCCTAATTCAGATGATGCGTGTCCCGTGATCATTTATTGGAGTAACGCGGTGTGTAGATGTGAAACTCCTTACCGCGAGATAAACCAATCATCATACGTCAACAGCCCATTAGTGACCACTGCTAGACAGTGCCTCTTCCAAAGCTGGAGGGTTTTTGCTATAATCAAAACGGCGGACTTGTGATGTTGATAATACACAGAAGGAAGCTACCCTAATTATGAGATCCTTTAGTCGCCTTTTATAACATCCATGGGCTGAGTTGGAGGGGTCGAACTTAAGCCACGACCGCCACGGTATACCAATGCTTCATTTTAGTAAATAATCTCTATTTGTCGCTATAACAACAATTCTAAATTGTTGTGATCTTGCATTTAGCGGTAAGGTAGCTAGTTCGTCAGAGTGTTAAGGATTCCGATTCATAAAAAACAAGTAGGTATATAAGTATTCTATCCGTAATCTAGTTCCCATATTCCAAGCTATGCTTAGTTTGGGGCTAGATGGCGCTGGGTGAAATTAATGTCCTGTAATTTGTTTTTATTATTTTGTTCTTTGATTTTTATCAACTCAACTTATTTAAGACGGAATAACCTGGCGTACACGGGCCTAAGCCAAGTGCTTGCACGTCAGTGATAGCGGGCCTGGAAGTTAATGATTGCAAGTTTGGTGAAAGGTTATCGCTGGAGATGTCCGTTTGAAGAAATTTGCGGACAATTCTGCACGTGTTTAAACTAACAGCTTTTTGAAGCAAGGCGAATGTGTCTTTAGGTAATAGCTCAAGTGACTGAAACAGCTGGTTGGGAATTATTATTATAATAAATACCCGGTTTTACGTATCAAAATGGTGTATGCTAGTCTTGAAAGTTTAATAAAGACGAAACAATACAAAAATAATCGAGCGATTCGTCTATCTAGACTAGAATCCTTTCAGCGCGGCACGGAGGAAACTTGATTATTTATTTTGGCGCCTTCGTTTATGCGCGAGCGCCGTAGACAGACACGCCGTAACTTTCCCATCAAATCCAGTGAATGGATTTTTATAAGTAACAATCTCTAATCAATACAGATCGCAATCTGTCTGAGCTTTATTTCGTTCGCTGATTTGTATGAATAAAAGCTTTTTTTTATTTAAATTTGAATGAGATCGCAGGTATAGTCACGAATGCTATACCCGCAGGGATGTTGGTTGCCATGCGTGCGCATGCGTCTCATTCAAAGCAAATCGCAACCCTCGACGTTGTAACGGCTAAATCGAACGTTGCATTACAAGGACGGAATAATCCGTGAACCGGTCTAGTTTAACGGTCAAACTTTGAATTGTATCCAGTATCCAAGCTCTTTATAGATTTGCAGATCCAGAGATTCGAGTTAATCCTGTTGAATTTCCGTAGGGAGTTGAATCCAGTGCACTGTTTACGCTAAGTAAGGGGGCGCGGTAAACAAACAATGCCAGCGATGCCACAGAGTACGATCCCTGGATACAGTAGACTAAACAGGGCAGCAGTAAACCTGCTGCTGTGCGTTTCAATGACGACCAGTGTTTCCACCAGAAAATTACACAAAAGACACATTTTGAATTGGTTAAAATGTGAAGTCTAATAGGGGAATATGTGTAGATAAAGATACAGGGTCAGGTTTAAGGACAGGACCAGTTTAACGGTTAGTTAAGATTTATTAAAAAAAAGTTAGTTCATAGATGTTGCTTTAGGGTTAGCGATATATTTATGGATACGTCAACCATTTCTTTGGTTATGTCAATCATGTAAGTACCACCTAAGTCTAAAAACGCGTTGTTCTCATCGTCGATTTATTTTAATCGAGAAACTAAGTACAATATTTTTTTTAAAGAAAGAGCGTACGCTTTTTTCTTCAAGTTTTTATTAAAACGTTGCTCTTCTCTTCGCTTTGGCAAGGTGCAATTTATAGCTGTGAGTGACCCCTTTTGGCACATAGTTGGATAATTTTATTTTCATTGTTTGTGTTTATTATATTTTTATACCTACCTACTGTTTAACGTGTCACATAAAGTTATTCTATTCTATCTTATACCAACTTAAATCAGGCATCTCCTGCGACGGTTGCTTTAAAAACATTAAAAGCCATTAACTAAACACAGCTAGCTTTACAACGTTTTACAATGAAATAAGTTTGTAACCAAATCGGAAATATTGTATGAGAAAAAATATTTTATTGCGTAAGCTGAAGTAAATCAAACGAAAGCAATAAAACTGTTGAAATCGAATTAGGTAGGTCTACCTGATTCAGAGATGATAAGTTGTTTGTTTTATTGACATTGTATCACCTTGTATCTACTAATAAATATTTACAGTAGAAATGGGCAAAGGGAACTTGATAGATAGAAAATACTTGATTGCGAAACAAAATTACAACGAAAATAATACTTTAACATTAAATTATATCCTTGTAAACTTGTAAACAGAAAAGTTAAGTATATCAAATCGTTCTTATTCTAAAAATGGTTCACAGTGCATCAAATTGATTTCGAGGTCTACGGTATTAAGCCATAGAAGGCGGCGATTTTATATGACAGTACAGTATTTTAGAGGTATCCAACCTATAAAATACTAATAAATAAATAAAATGTTTATTTTCTCTCACAAAATTAGTAGGTTCAAATGGTTCTAAACATTTTAAACACTACTTACTGTCAGAGGCACCTATACTCTCACCTTACTCTCGCCAACAAACCAAAAGGACACTGACTGGCACTTGTGATCATTTGCAGAAATCCGTTGACAGATCAGTTTTTTAAATTGATCTGACCATCATCACTGGCACACAATAATTATCTTTTGAATTTGGAATCCAGAGGAAAAGTAACTGTCATTTTTGATTACCGGTAAGGGGATTCGGTACGTTCGGACTCAGAGTAAAAGTGTGGCATATGGCAGAGCCGGTACACCTCGACCAGGTGCTCGTCATGCGCTGGTGCACCTATTGTCCCCTCTCCTACCACTGATACAGTACCCGACCTGACACCAAACAAAGCCGCGGCTTCTCCACAATGGGCCAAAAGTTTGAATTCAATCTCGCTTTGGCATTAATAAGCAAATATCTATGTGTCCATGTGGGTATGGCCCGCCTTTTGATCTGTAAGTTGTGGATTCAAATCCATTCCAGTCCAGAAGACACCGACATGCGGCATGTGTCTCTGACTAGTATTCCGCAGCGGCGATGGGTTTGCAACCTGTCACGTATTGACTGTACCTACTACTAGCAACTTGCAAACCATAAGCATGTGCCTAACGTATGTTTGGACGTGCCTCTGACTACCCCCCATTAGTCCTCAGAATTTCCACGCTCTGAGTAGTGATCAGAGGTGAATCCTCCAAGGATCTTGAAAAGGTCTAGAGGTCTTGAGCCTTTTAACTTTCGTGTTAAGTTACATATTTCGTTAAAATGTCCAATGCTTATATAGGTTGTTATGTAGGTACCTACCATATTTGTTACTGGAGACAGTTGTAGGTACTTCGTGCTATAGCGAGTACAGCTCGGCTTGCCTATCATCGAACTATAAATATTGTTAACTTCGAACTGAAAGGCTCGGTAGTCCGACTATCTGCAACACCGGATACTGATTTAAATGGTTGGTGGTAAGACTTTGTTTAAGTGGCTAGCTACCACCATCTTACCTAATTCTGTCGCCATAACAACAATTCTTAAATTGTTGTGTTCCGGCATTTAGAGGTAAGATAGCCAGTTCCTCAAACAGTTGAGGATTCCGGGTAAGTGCTATTCTTTCGGCCTTATCATAAATTGTTAATCAGATGAGATGAAGGCCAAGCACGCGACCACGCACCACTTGTAGTCGAAAAAGTCTCATCAGTTCGAATCTTCGGACTATATGATCGGACTGCTGATACTGTCATAAAGATAGATGATTTGCTTTTTTTATCGTGCAAAGTTTCTATGCATCCATACTAAACAATGCGTGCAATGCAGGAGCTGGTCGCTAGTGTAATAAGTAGGTATATTTTGTTGCACTGTACCAAGCCAAACCATTAATTCCTATGGATAGAGCGCGGTCTATTATTACAAGTAATGAATATAGGTGGATGTTTGTTGTGTTTGGGTGTTATTTGTTTCATGTCAAAAAGTATAGCAGTATTCTATCCGTAATCAAGTTGAATTTTTACCATTAATATAGCAAGCCATGCTTAATTGGCGCTGTGTAAAAAAATTATGTCGTGTCCCGAAATCCGATTCAAAATACCTTTTGCAGGTATAATCCTAGGTATAATACCTAGGGATAATCTGCGTCTGTGGTGTGTTTCTAAAAAACGAATGCAAACAAAATGTACGGAAAAGGGTTGTTTTTTTTAATACATATACAACTCTTTTCCATATAAGTATTTTGTTTTATGAAAATGTAGCGTACGTAAAACGAGATTATTTATACCTACCGGCAAAAAAGGGCTGCCCAAGACACTGGCTGCATTGCCACGCTGAATAGCTATGCTAATTCACTGGGCTAAATAAGATCCAGCCCTTGGGTCACGTGTCGCCTCAATCAAAAGCTATATGTTAAGTTGGCTACCTAGTACCTACTGCATTTTTTTCTTCTAAATATGTATTTCAATCATATACATTTCTTTCCGTAACGATGACGGAGTGCGATGAGAATTTTTACTACTAACATTTTTATTGCTTCGTGCTTTAATTCTAGGTATAGTTTCTGTATATGTCACTATAAACAGTTTACCTAGCCGGTGATAAACTCGCTACCACTGCAGTTCCTTACAATTAGAGGTTACTGGGGCTGTTATCAGCGATCTACCTATTGTCCATGATTGTTGATTGCACGGAAGTCACAATGCTTTGTCATTTTGCCGTCTATTTGATGGACGTGAGTCCTATAGCAATTATGGAGCAATACCGACCGAAACCTATTAAATGCGGTTCTTCCTCGTGGTCAAACTATTTCTATGTCTGAAAGAAATCGTATGGCTAAAGCGATAAGGCTGTCCTTTGTACTAAGTAATACACTATGTCAGCCGATGTAATTTCTGTGTTCGTTCATTCATTCAATATTTTTTAATTTATACGACGGGGAAACTTGCCTTCATCTCACCTTTAACGCCTCAAGATACTAAAATGTGTTGTGATAATTCAGTTAATCACAAGCGATGCCGTGCGTTGTCCAGGAGACCAGTATAGGCGAAAGATCACGTACCCCTAATGCGATGCAATTAATTTACCAACGTAGGTATTCTGCTTTTAGTATAGGTACCTAGGTGCCTATTTATTTGTAACCCGGCCAACTTCTATCAACTATGCAGCTGATACGAATAACTTCCCAGGAATGATTTTCACTAAAACGTTTAAATTAACACAATAACGAAGACAAATTTTCAAAATGAATCTGATGTATGGTTCAAACTCAACGAGAAATTACGTTTTAATGAGGGCCACTCGCTCCCTCTGGGCTATCCTAATAAATAAGATTATAATCACTGATTAGACCAACCTAAGAATACCTAACCTAAAGTAGTTATTCGAAGGTGTCCTCACGGTATCAGTTTCATTCCGAATTTTACATTTTTTTCAAGTTTTAATATTGCACATAATATTATTATGTTTCCAAAATCTATTTTGTTCATATTCTAGATTTTCCGCATTATTGAATTTACTCACTCTCAACTAGGTATTTTAAAGGTACCTACCTACTAGCATCATGTCAACATGCGTTGGTAACTACATGCATCAAACCAGCAATTTCAAACCCCTGATTACAATTTACAATCCAATATGTCACCTTGTAAGGGTTGCAACAGACGATGCGTGTCCAGTGTTCATTTATTGGGGTAACGCGGTGTGAAGATGTGAAACTCCTTACCACCAGCACGTAATATCTTCGTTTATTTTTTATCCATAGTTATATATTATATTGTTGTGTCTGAAATTCCGATTTTAATCCTAATTCAGATGATGCGTGTCCCGTGATCATTTATTGGAGTAACGCGGTGTGTAGATGTGAAACTCCTTACCGCGAGATAAACCAATCATCATACGTCAACAGCCCATTAGTGACCACTGCTAGACAGTGCCTCTTCCAAAGCTGGAGGGTTTTTGCTATAATCAAAACGGCGGACTTGTGATGTTGATAATACACAGAAGGAAGCTACCCTAATTATGAGATCCTTTAGTCGCCTTTTATAACATCCATGGGCTGAGTTGGAGGGGTCGAACTTAAGCCACGACCGCCACGGTATACCAATGCTTCATTTTAGTAAATAATCTCTATTTGTCGCTATAACAACAATTCTAAATTGTTGTGATCTTGCATTTAGCGGTAAGGTAGCTAGTTCGTCAGAGTGTTAAGGATTCCGGGTGTGCCTCCACGTTCGGCCTTATCATAACTTGTAACCAGGTGAGATGAAGTTTGGCCTTCACCGTCGAACAATAAAAAAATAAGTCATGTTCTGCAACAATAAACATTGGATTGATAATGTCTATCGTCTTGAGTTTCACTTCTCCGAAAACTTTTAATTTTGTGTCCCTACCTGGGGTGCAATCAATTAGTGGCTCGTAACTTCCGTTTCCGAGCGTTTAGGCACCTCCGCTGGGGCTGACAAACATAAAATCATTGCTTTTTAGTAAATAATACTTTACGCTGTGATTATAGAGTGAATATTGCAACGATATGCCTGTTTCAATCATAAAACGCTCGGAATATTAGTTTGAATGCAGGTGGTGAAAGTGTTGCAATAAAGGTTTTAAGGTAAAAAGCTATTTCATTTTTTTACTCATAGAATCACCCTTTTGTTCGGTGAAGGACAGATTCTGGATTGGATAGATTCATAAGTTGGCAGATTTGCTAGTTACTCTTCTACTAAGCACATATTATGTGCAAAAAAATTCAATTTCAAAATGTTAAAAAAAGAACTTTTAGTTTTAAGTAGGTACTTACATAACATTTCAGTTAGAATTAAAGGTTCTTCACGAGATTATTACGAGACCAAGCTCGCCAATTTTCCTAAGGACAGTATTTATTATGGTTTGTTTTACAAAAACTATGTTGTTTATCCTGTATTTGGGTGTTGTAAATTGTAATTATGTTATATAAAAAAAAATACTTGTAAAGTTGCTAGATTGCTGTGTAATTAATGTCCTGTAATATTTATTTACTCTTTGATTATTAAGTTACTAGGCTTGGACCTACCTATACCAAAAGAGTGGTAATCAAAAGCTGACCAAACAAGGGTCATTTTGAAACGTCTAATCTACCGCCTGTTTGGAATCGACACAATGTACCTCGGGTACCGCCATCGTTTTTTTTTTCAATTGTTGTTAAATAAACTACATGATCTCACCAGAAGAAGAGCAGCAGCTTCCTACTGTATATGATGAACCTTTACTGTGATCACCAATTCGCCTGCCAAGCGTGGTGATTATGGAAAAACCCTCCAGCCTTGGAGACGCTCTGCCCAGCAGTGGACACTAATGAGCTGTTCGTGTGTGAGGTGAAACTACATGATGTTATGCGATTCATGATTTAATTAAATAAGTAATGCTAATTGTAATTGTAAGTTGAAATGTGGTTACGTTAAATTTTGATAGCAAAAAAATATAACTTAAAGTATTATCGATGCTAACCATCCACAACATGTGCTTACCGATAATTTCAAACAGTTGCATTGAAATCAATGACACTTTATAAACTAAATGGCGGACCACTCGAGATAACATTGATTATCGAATCCAATAAAAAATATCAATACCTACCTACTCATATGTAGGTACCTTATTTATTTTACTATGGCTATCCTTATCGCGTGCTATCAATAAACACGACCCACATAATTTCATCGCATTTTGTTGTAGACTATTTTGTAAGGTGACATTTTATCATATATGACGTACTTATTCCACGTTAAAAATGTAATTTCTGTGTTATTTTGTAGTGTTTCGGGTAGGTGATCTACCACCTTGTGGAGGTAACGGAATCTGGCTTTTGCTAGCGGTAGCTGAATGATTCTGTCTGGTAAGACTTGCAAAGGCCCGCTTGACCACCTATTCTGCAGAATTCCATCGCCAAGTAATTCGATGTGTTCTGATGCGCGGGAGAGCCAGTACCCCCTGGGTAAGCTCGCTCCATCGTAGACCTTGCCTGTGCAAGTTTTGAGGACTAGAGTTTTTTGAGTGTGAGTTTTTTGTTGCTCGAAATAAATACATGATTTTATCTGTTATATCTTGTATGAAAATACGATTACTTACGTCAAAAACGAAAATCTAGTAGGGTTTGTTTCTTTCTATTTTCTTACTAAATGTTGTGCCATTTTCTGATCCATTTTTTAGATCCAATCAAATAGTCTACACAGTAAGCAGATCTCCATCAATGTAAAGATGGTTTATGTCAACTTCAAAATATTTATTAGCTGATATTTTTAAAACGTTTGGTTACTATCTCGAAAATACTTATTTAACTGGTACATTTTTATCGACAAGCAATTCAAACAATTTGGCTTGTCAAATGGTATCCATTTGCTAAAACATAGTGTTTTGTCTCTGCTACAGCACATGCTCCAAAAATCTAAGAAATCTCAACACAATCCGATTCCCCAGAATTACTTACGAAGACACACATACAGATCTATTGTCCCCCACAGAGTTATTGTATCACACACGGAGATTCTCGCATTTTTTGTACGTTGTCAACAGGCCTGGACAAAAACGTCGTAATATGTGTATGAGAACCGGGCAAAAAATGCGTGGCTTACAAACAGCTGAGCGATAAGACACGATTTTGAACCAGTCTCGTCACCCTTCTAACAGAATGTGGTGTTTCAATAAATTCCTTACTTTGCTGGTTATCTTTCACAGGCTTTTATCTAGTTATTTTTACCGGCTTCCTATAAAGACTTTGAAGTTCGAAGTCAAAGTCGATAATCGCTTATTCCGTCGCATTTTAAGATATATTTTGGAACGTCAAATATATTTTACCGACTTCCATAAAGACAGGTTCAAAGTCAAAGTCGATAGTCGCTTATCCTGTCATATTTTATATTGTGAAACGTTAAATCTGCCGCCTGTTCGGAATTGCGACCAGGGTGGCAATCGCCTTAAACATTATGAGATGAATCGTAGCTGGACCTCACCCGCATCTCAATCTTTTTCACTATTTCCGTATCGCGCCACCGAAATTGTACGCTAAGCTGAGACACAATTTGACTTTAATTGGAGCGTAGGTAACTGCTGTCAAATTAAAATGTTCAGTAAAGGCAACTTATTCTAAGCCGTACCTAGATGTTTCGTAGTATTGTTTACCAAAATAAAATAATCTGAACCACAGCGTTTCAATAACCGTAACTGCACGTCAAACCAGAGTAAACCATCGCAGAATGGCCACTAGAATACCAAAAAGCATCTGCGGCGATACCATTGTCATCGTGAAGCGATTGAACGAGGACTGGCATTTTTATATGATCCATTCATTTTTACCAAAATAAAATACTTACTGTATATAAATCACAATTCACTGACGCAAATTCCCATGGTTCTTAACTAGGTAGGTATGTAGTACCGCATTTCTATACTACATTTCGTTTTATGCCAGTAGTAAACAATCGACTTGATGTTTAAATAATTCAAGGAGCCAAAGATCATTGTCGCGCTTGCCGAAGTCAAGTCCCTGTCCGTTTCATGTATTTACAAAAAACCACTGAAACGGATATGCTACATCGTTGATATTTATACTAGTGAAGCGCCCAGTCCTGAGGGAAATCCTAGGAAACCTTGTTATTTTAGTTAAACAAATTAAGCCACGTGGGAATTCCCTAAAATCCACACTGCAAAAGGAAACTCTGAATTTAACAAGACCGCTGGGCCCCGATTCTACTAAACAAATCGCTACACAATTACAATGGTATCGTCGCTGAATGGCCACTCTAAGGGCCTTTTTGGTATTCCAATGGCCAGTCTGTGACGATACCATTGACATAGAGAAGCGATTGTCTTAGTAGCATCGGGGCCTAGATCTGGGGTATTTTTGTCAGTTAGTCTGTCAGCTACACGAAGATTTGTTGTATATTTGTAGTACTCTTTAAACAACAAATCTTCGATCTACGATCAACACATTGTACCGTATATACTGGGTACGATACCTATGTGTTGATCGTTTGTCCTGGATCATTTTAATGTTCTCATTTATACTTTCTGCTATTGTGTTACCTCTAACCTCGTGCAAGGATGAATTCTAAGAAGGAGCGAACCTACCCAGAACATGCCTATTCCTTATTACCTTACTATTCCTATACCTTATTAGATTCGCAATAGCAACAGACGCTATAGAAGCTGGAGCAATTCTAATAAAAAACCAATTATTATAATTTAACTTGATTTTGCGCATGCAATCGCCGGTCGAAAAATTTAGCTAAGTCCTGAGATTAGTTATCATTGGCTGGCAGTGAACGTGTTAACTCTTCTGGAAGACAGGGTCGTAATAGCGTAAATAGACGCTATAGACGCTGTAATAATTCTATTAAAAACATAGTATTATGTATATTTTAACTGGATTTTGCGCATGCCAAAATGTCGAAAAATTGAGCATAAGTCCTGAGATTAGTTATCACTGACCTGGTGCTAGGTTCCCTCTAGGTTTTGCTCCTAGGATGGCAAGGTTGACGTTTGCTTTCCTTCCGTCTATGATGGGGTTGGGGTCTTTACATGCTCGTTCTGCTGCTTGTCTGTCACCCATTATTACCTGAAACAATACACTATATTATAATTTCACGTATGCTTATGTTGAATCAAGTTTACAACCACGCTCACAAAGCTGTTATGTAACATTCTGCACAGCTCAGTTGGTAGGTTGTTGGTTCGATTCCCACCACAAATATTTATGCTATGAATACTTATAAATAAAAAAATATTACAGAACATTAATTTTACGCAGCGCCATCTAGTCCCAAACCAGAGCAAAGCTTGTTATATAGGTACTAGATTACGGATGTAATATCTGCATACTTATTTTTTGTAAATACATACTTAATTGTATTTGTATGTAAATAGGTATTTGTATTATCGGGTATTGTATCATATGTATGTGTTTAAATTTTACACAGTTACGTATTTTACAAAGTTATGCTTAGTATGGGGCTAGATGGCGAAGTGTGTTATAAATGTTCAGTAATTATTTTTTTTATTTGTGCCTATTATGTATACAAAAGTATTACATCCTATATAAAAACAGTTTTAAAACTAGTGCGTTAGGGACGTTTGCAAAAGCGTAGGTAATTTTTACGCGATCAAGTTTCAAATCAAAGTAAGTGGGACCCTCGTGTCCAGCAATACCTAAAGCTCTACAAATTAATGTTTAATCATATATACAGTACCAGTCAATAATCAGTCATAAGCACGTATCATGTAAAATAAAAGTCAAGTGAAGATTCAATGCTTCAACTGTACTAAAATAATTGTAATTTACCTATGAAAAATATGAAAAGTAGGTGAAACCAGAATTTTTAAAATAAAATATACTATGCGACGCATACGGCATACAAAGCGGGACGAAAGCAGTTTTTTTTATGTGGGCCGAACTTCCCCGGGACGAATATGGCATAAATCCTACTGGATAATGATGCCGGTCGCTTATCCGTGGGTCCGGATCAATGACTCCGATCTCTGGCCTATAAACACTGCTCTGATTGACTTTTATATGTTAGTAGGTATTTAGGTATTGAGTATTTACTAAAATACACAATACCTAAATACCTACTTACTACTGTACTACTTACTTGTGTATTTTAGTAAATACACAATACCTACTAAAATCACATTCATACTAATGAAGGTCCAGTAACACCGCTATCCCATAGAAACGTAAATTATCTTCCATTTTGAATCGGCATGTGCGATTCAAACGTTGCAGGTATTATTTAATCGGATAGGGATAATAAGTGTCTGTCATTATTTTTTTATTCTTCATCATAATTTCAGCCCACATACGTCCACTGAACATAGGCCTCCCCTAATCGACCTGAACCGCCTCCATCCATCGACTCCCTGCAACAGTCACAATGTCGTCGGTCCATCGAGTAGGTCCTCCCACATTTTTTTTTCCTGAACTGAAGACACAGCTACTACTAACTGAGCTATATGAGGCTTGTTGAATACCCAAAGCATCGTCATTTCAAACTGTCGAACTGATAAATCAAAGTAGGTAGACTGTTTGAAATTGTTACTATTGTGCTAAAGGTAAATAATGAAGGGATGACGTAGTAGCGACATTACCTATTGTAATGCATGCGTGAGCCAGGTCGCCTCGATGTCGATTGATCCGACCAGGCCTGTCTGACCTTCCACATAGCTGGAAACCACACTAATCGGAGCTCTATTTGAATCGGATAGCATACCCAATGGAGCTGAAGCAAAACGTCTGATGACCTCCAGATATCGAAGGTCTGAAGTAATTGAAAATTTAAATTTAAAACATATGGCACTGCCTATTTGGACGAAAAAACTGGCTTCCTCAGAAATGTTTAATGTAGGAGTATCATGTATTCTATGTTGAGGATATTCAAAGGTATGACCTATACCGCGTTTGTTTCGCTGTGGAAAATGACAATGGACTGGATATTTTTCAGATCTAACATAATCATAAATAATTAAACTATATATTTTTAAATTCGGTCAGCAAGAAAAAATTGCTAAAAAGTTATTTTGACAGCACATAATTCGAATATGTAGTTGAGTAGGTTGTTAGGTTTTTTTCATTGATTGTTAATTCGTTTTGTGAGGTAAATATTTTATACATTTGGAGTTGATCAACCTCTTTAGTTAACTGGCCGTTTAAATGATAGCCTATTTTATGTTTGGCTTCAACAACATTATGCAAAATTTATATGTGCCACGTAGTTTTTGTATGTAGATTATGTGTTATTATATTTTAACAAGCCTCATAGCTCAGTTGGTAGTAACTCTGCCTTCTGCGCTGTAGGCTGTGGGTTCGATTCCCACCCAGGACAAACATTTGTGTGATGAATATATATGTTTGTTCTGTGTTTGGGTGTTGTATCATATAGTACGTATGTATTTACAAAAAGTATTTAAGTATTCTATCCGTAATCTAGTTCCCATATTACAAGCTATGCTTAGTTTGGGGCTAGATGGCGCTGTGTAAAATTAATGTCCTGTAATATTTATTTATTTTGTTTATTTATTTATCTGTGGTTTGCCCACCGGCGTCAGATTCAGAGGTCCCGGGTTCGATTCCCAGGGGAGTACAAATTTGTGCTTGTTTTAGTGGGTAGGACTCCTGGCTTACCTAAGTAGGACACCTTACCTAAGTCTGCCATAACCGATTTTAAATTGTTGTGTTCCGGAATTTAGAAGATTCCGGTTGAAGTGCCTCCGGCCTTATCATAACTTGAAAACGGGTGTGATAAAGTCTGGGGCGCTACCCCGTCGTACAGTAAAAAAATGGTTTTAAATTCAAAATGTAGGTACAATATACAGTAGGTACGTTCAATAAACAAATCGATAGAGTTTCGAGCGCCGCGCCGTGTGTTTATAAAGCGTATAAATTGAAGTTAGCCGCGGCGATAACGAAATCGAATAGAAACTGGAAACTGGCACAATCAAATATTATTCTTGTTTTCGTTTTATTTACTGCTAAAATTCCTCTGTGCTCACAGCTCCATTGGTTGTCGCTGTGCCTTCTGCGCTGTAGGTCGTAGGATTGCTGCCCACCCGGCACAAACATTTGTGGGGTGAATGTATGTTTGTGTTTGTATGTTCTGATTTGGGTGTTATATTGTGTCATAAGCTTACGAAAAAAAAGTATACCTATATGAGTATTCATATTTTCCGTAAACAAATGCCTATATTACAAACTTTGCTTAGTTTGGGACTACATGGCGTTGTATTAAATTTCTAATAAGTAATATAAGTAACGAGGCTGTTTATTGTAATGCGAACAAACTATGTTTCTAGTTAGTAAATAATAGTTCTAGTGACATTACACCACACACACAGGTATTATAAAGTTGAATTATTTTAAATAATTGCGAGTAAGCCCGGACGGCATCCAAGTCAAATCGGTGCCAATTGTACCATCAATGATACAAGTGATCCAGCGGCATTATGCCTCAGTCGCGAGGAGTCGATAGATGGGTGCGGCTCCGCTGCCTATTTTGAGGGAGCGAGGGAGGTAGTCCTAATGTTCAGAAGTGGACGTATAAGGCCTCAAAAAAGGATGTCACCAATGTTTTTAATTCTTACACCTAAAACTTAATTTTATAAACAGCAAAACCAAATATTAATTTTGATAACTCGAACTTCACGACAGCTCTACAAGTATATTGTATCCTGTTCACCCTATGCCGTACACTAAAGTGGTGGAATCAGAACCAAATGTTTAAGACAGGTATTAATTGATCTTTAGTTCCCTACCAAATCCTCAACACGAAGCGGTTGATCTGGACATGCACCAGGGTATGATGACCACCGTAGGACGAACAGGAACCCTCCTAAGGAGGCCATCATACCCTGTAACAGAATATAATGGCCACCGCAGTGATTCAGTTTGTAAAACCTTTTTGACCGAGATTCCTGGAACTCTGGATAGGCACGTCTGCACCGATATCCCCCAAACA
Source organism: Venusia cambrica (assembly GCA_951394065.1). NCBI lineage: Eukaryota > Metazoa > Arthropoda > Insecta > Lepidoptera > Geometridae > Venusia > Venusia cambrica. The sequence continues at coordinate 8,580,132 of OX596044.1, read as the reverse complement.
TACTATGATATAATATAATTATGTATTTATGTTCAAATTGTATTAACCACCTTAAATACATTCTAACTTATTTAGTGAATAACGACGAACGCTTATAAAATGTATTCAAGTTGCGTTATCACCATAAGTGACAATTGTCTTGATAATCTTTACTGATGATACAATTCCTACCTGCATAGGTAATAGGACTCTTTCGTATTAATCATATTTCTTACAAAAAAGAAACAGCTACTACAAATGTCAACAAAATGTTGTTATTAAAACTTATTAAAACTTACTTATTAAAACTTTAATTTACAAAATTCCTTTTTCAGCTTCTAGTATGCCAAAATTAAAACTTGAAATCGATATGCTACGCTGTGATTTTGCATAGCTGAAGTTTTGTTTTTTTTAGATTAACTGTTGCCAGTAGCAACATAGGTACGTTATATATATTCGCTTGAATTGAATTGTTATTTTTAATGATTGTGATATTTTTAATGTGGAACGAATTCGGTCAATGGTTTATGAATAGGTACATTAGGTACATAGGTACCTAACTACTCACTGCTTTTGGCTTTTTACTAGCTAAAATAATATCTTGCCTCCTGCACTAGGTGATAAAATGTTGATAATATAAAATAAAGCCTTAAAATGTACTTAAATGGCCTCAGCTCGGTTGTCAATTTCCCACACAAGTTATATTAATGATATCTCTAAGTACCTATGTGTTGTACGTTGCATACCTACATTAATAAGATCTCACAGTAACGGCCCGCGGATAGACAGTACCAGTACCTACCATTTTAGAAAACACCTGTAGAATGCTATTGCTGAATATATTACGTTTTGCGCTAGTTTACTTTCCACTTCCTGTCTTTCGCATACGGACACACCAATTACCATGAATTTTCTAGTAAATTTGGAATTGTTGACACCTCGAAATAACTCCGCCTTTGTCGTCTAGTGGTTCGCCCACCGGTATCAGATCCAGAAGCCCCCGGTTCGATCCCCAGTGGGTACAATATCATAGGTTTAGTTGGTACTACCTACAATCTGATCTAAATCTGTCGCCATAATTATTATCATAATTTCAGACCACATACGTCCACAGCTGAACAAAGGTCTACATTTGACACCACAAATAGTGATACTGAGCCGCCTCCATCCATCGACTCCCCGCAACCGCCTTCATGTCGTCGGTCCATCAAGTGGGCCTGTCCGATAGCACTTCAGATTGCTAATCCTGAGAGCAAGCATAGCCCTCTTTATTGCGCTTCCACCTTCGGCCTTATCATAGCTTCAAACCAGGTGAGATGAAGGCCAAGTACAATGAAAAAAAAATTACTTCGGTCTTAAGTGTTTTGGCATGGTATAGGGCACATATGCATACAGATGTATTTCCATATGACCTCTCCTATTTTAAAGTCCGTACATCATCATCTTCATCAGATTCAAATGAATTGTTCTCTGCTTGTTTATTATATTTTGTTTCTTGGTTTACAAAAAATAGTTTTTTTTTATACTACTAGGAGACGGGACAAGCAAGTAGCGCACCTGGTGTTAAGTGTACTCTTGCCTATGTCAAAGCCTTACTGCATAGGTCACATCCACAAAGAACATAGCCTACACGGCACTGCATTGCGCCCGTCAACTTGAGGCATAAAGGTGTTAAGCCTCACGTACCCGTAATTTCACCGGCAACCATACCCTTCAAACCGAAACACAGCAATGCTGCTTGGCGGCTGAAATAAGTATGGTGGTAGTAATTCTCCGGACGAGCCCTTTCACTAGGGGCTTCTGCTACTCTTAGTTAATATATCCTTATCTGTCTACAAAAATAAATAGGAATGGAAATAAGTGCAAAGCGTGATGTTAATACCAAAGCACATTAAAATTCCGATCTAAGCTCAAAACTCGGTGCACGCGCGTAAAAACTATATTCGTTCGACGGTGTCGAGTAGAGCAGTATCACGTATCACCATCATCATCACTGTCCTACCCGACATATCCCAGACCGGAGTACCGCTGATTTTCTCTAGTACAAAAGTAGTTTGTCGTTAATTTAAAAATGGCACTTCCGATTCAAATGATTTTTGCGGATACAATCGGTCTGTCTACAATAAAAAAAAGTAAGAAATATCCCAGTAAAGTGGGAAAATCAAGTGTGATGAAGACCAAGCACATCACTATGTGCTTGGCCTTCATCACACCTGATTTTCAGGTTATGATTAGGCCGAAGGTGGAAGCGCATTTGAAGTGCTTTACTTTTTCTTAAGCCGTGCCATTTCGAAATGAATAAAAAACTACGTTTGTACTGAGCCACCTGAAGAATGTAAGATGATAAACAGGCATAGCCCACCTAATGGAAAACGGTAACCGTAGTCTATAGACGCTTGCACCATCAGAAGAACCAATCGCGCGTTGTCGACTCTTTAAAAAAAATTAGGCACCCTTTTTGTAAAACCCCATACTTTAGTTAGTAATGAAAACCTCGGCAGGAAGACCATTCCATAAATTTATGGATCGCGGGAGGAAATTCCTTTTGAATGAAATCATAAAGGCGCACTGCACTGCAAATATGTCATGTTTGCAGGCCTCATTGAGGAAAACCTTCTGCCGCCGGCGTTCGTTATTCCATAATATGACCCCAACTTTCAAAAAGAGAACGCATTTTCTGGGAAGGCTCGATCCATCGTAGACCTCTTCCTCTCTCAGGCTAGCCACGAGGTAAAAAACTGACCCAGTGTAAATTTTTAAAAAAAACTTGCGGTTGCGACCAACGATAATAAATGAATTTTCTTGATTTTTATAGGTTTTTTTATTTTTTACTATTTGTAATAGCGGCAATAGTCTCTCTGGAAAAGTACTTTCTATTTCTTTCTGTAAACTTGTAATGGTTCTTGATATACAGTCGGACGAACAGTGTTGGCATAGTCATAGAGTCACGTTACCGTTGACACCCTTTGAGTACCGACTACCGACCCTTAAAGAACTTTAAAATCAATCAAAATGATGTCTTATGTATATAATAATGTAAATATTTTCGTAGCCGTCTACGCGCCGTAGCTCGTAGAGGCGGTTGGACCCGCCCAGCAGTGACCAGTCACGCCTTCTAATTGTTTAATAGCCGACTTCAATTCATTTATAATTCAATTGTTTAGTTCACAATTTTATTAAGTTCTTTCCGCCTTAAACCGCTACCCTTGGTATCGCTTTCGGCCATTTCGATCCCCTCCACACCTCCACAAATTGCAGCAGCTCAAGCCGAGGTCCGTACCTAAGTGGTGCCTTTGCGCTTGATGCCACAACATAAATTAACCATTTATTTCTGCACAGTACGCGCCATAAATCAGGGGTCCAACCAGGGACGCTACCGCCGACGGCGAAGCCGATCTCCATTGATGGCTTTAAATTAGCTTCATGAGAACTAGAAACGATTTTTACCGTCAAATGTACTGAACGGATAGGTTTCATAACATGTGTACACTTTTGAGATGGGAAACGCCATTTCGGATATGACACATACCTAAATCGGTAAAAATCGTTTCTAGTTCTCATGGAGCTAATTTAAAGCCATCAATGGAGATCGGCTTCGCCGTCGGCGGTAGCGTTTCAGGTATTTCGTCGAAGTTCATAGCCATCTTATGATTTCATCTCCATCTTCATCTCTAGATAAGTCTGCAATGCTACCGCCATTCTTAATGAAGTTCATCAATGTTATGATGGAATTCCTAGCATACAATGGAATAAGGATTTCAAAAGGAAACAAGTATAATATGAGCGAAACGCAAAGATTTTATAAAAATGCGATATCACATTTTTTTTAATTAGAATGTAATTTATTGATACTCTGTAGTGCTTATTATTCTTTATTTCTAGGTATAAAACAGTAATTTTACCCCAAAACGAATTATTTTACTCAAAAAGCCGAAAAATATTATGTTATGCCAACGAAACAAAACGCTGTGGCCAATCAAAGAAAGTTTGCTAGCATGTGTTCACTTTTTAGATGGGAAACGCCATTTTGGATTTCACACTTGTGATACCCGGTAGGTAAAAATCGTTTTTATTTCATATGAAGCTAATTTTAAGCCTATGGAGATCGGCTTCGCCTTAGGCGGTTCGAGCCCAGATCCCTATCGGAGGGAGATATTTGTATCCTGTGAAAAAACATGGGCTAATTTTTATTCAGGTAACACTGGGGCGAAGCCGCAGGCAAATGCTATAGTCTACATTATAAAATCGATGTGTGTGCGTGTGCTTATTCCGATCGATTTTGACGGGACTTTCTCTGGCAGGAAGCTGATCTTCTGTGGACCTACAGCATCTATACTATGTTAGTAACCATAAAAACTGATTTTAATTATTCATGTCACATGAGTACAATTCAAATAAATTATTATTGCAAAATTAAAATTAAGTTATATATCATTTTATTCTTATCTCACTACAAAGCAATACTAGGGCATCTGACTTAATCCTTGTTATGCATGTAAATGTTAAAATAATGTAATTCAATGTTTATTTAATGTAAAGTGGGAATAAATGGGTTCCGCGCATTAGAAAATCCTATGAAATCCAAAGTAAACAAATAATAATGGGAACGAAGGTGTTCCACTAGTAATGAATACAAGTCAATGACTTCACTATCGACTATCGATACTCGAATTTACAACCTTTTCCTGTAGAATTCTAGGTTCAAGGCCTGCAATTGCGTTCAAAAAATGCCACGTCCTTGAATGTAGAACCAAACATTGACAAAAACATAGAATAAAACGGCCAAGTGCAGACACGCACACCGATGGTTCCGACCCACATTTCAACACAAAAATGCACAGTAATTAAAAATGTTATTTTAAATTACAATTTATTTTTATTATTTGTTGTTAGGTATATCTGAGCTGCAAAAGAAATACACACTGAACAATTTGACTGTCTACTATGGTCCTGACCTATTATGGTCATGAACCATAATAGGTTTTTTGTACGACGTGGAGATGAGACTGGATGGATCTTCATCTCATCTGATTTTCATGTTATGATAAGGCCGAAACGGAATCCTCACCAAACTGAGCAACTGACTATCTTATCTCTTAAGGCCGGAACACAACAAAGTCCTACCACCAACCATACCCAGTTTTGTACTCACCCTGGGGATCGAACCCGGAACCTCTGGATCTGACACCGATAGGCGAACTACTAGACCACAGATTAATTTTGAACACAATTTTCACATAATTTTGTAAATTTTGACAGTCGGATTGACAGCGGAGGATTAGTGATAGGGTCCCGTTGACACCCTTTGGGTACGGTACACTAAAAGTATAGAAATTAAATCCTGGCAGATTTATAAATGATTTTGGTCGACAGAAAATCGCAGTTTAGTTCGAGCGGTAGATAAGATAAGCCCATGATTGATTTGGCACAGTTTTATCTTTTGGTATGTTTTAATTTACACTGCTTATCAGCTACCATTTTTATAGTCTTCAGAAATATGTAAGAACCTGGCCTATGAGTTTTTGCTTTTGTGTATATTAAAAGCAGCACTATATAAACAGTTGATCGAAATTGACTCAAGGAAATTTGAATTACCTACAAAATTACATTTTAGGTTGTTTCGTAGGTAATGACATTTTGCGTTAATTACTAATCACAAAAAAAAATCATTTATCTAAATATAATCTCTTTCTGGTTACTTGAACCGTAAGTATCAGCACATAAATTCTAGTAGACTTGAGTATTTGATATGAATTTCAGCTCAACGCGTTCCTAAGAAAAAGGGTCATGACAGACAGACGCACAGAAGGACAACAGAGTGATCCTATAAGGGTTCCGTATTTTCCTTTTGAGGTAAACCCTAAAAATAACCAAAACGTTTAAAGTAGTTGTCTACGGCAAGTAGTTTCATGATGATGCTGTTCTAACACTAAACTGGTAATGAATAGTATCATATTGCTAAGCGGGGAGTAGCAGTGCCGACTGGAGCTATCGGATATCTTTTGTGTGCCACCAGCGACTGCCATCACGACACGAAACCCTGTCTCCCTCGACTGGGTATTTAGTACAAGTGTGTGGTCTCGAGTGCAACTGCTTATTATAATTTTCCAGCAACGCAACGATGTGCTTTTGTTGGTATTTATTTTTAATTCGGTATAACTTTGTATATATTTGCATTGGTGGCTGTTGTGAAGCTTTGAGCTTTTCAAATCTTTGAATATTGCATTTAAACGGTCAGCTACAAAGAGGTTAAATTTGATCTGCTCCAAAATTTATTTTGTCAGCAAACAAAGTGAATTAAGAAAGCAAGGTGTTTCTGGGCTGACGCTATTTTGATACGAAAAAACGGGATTTGACGTAGTTTACCTATTACTTCTCCCGACCTTTCTAATCGTGCGATAGTGTTTTAATCGTGAATTAAAAAAAAAGACAACCTACTGACGTGCTCCGCTATAAGTTCGGATTATATTATGCTTCAAAGTTAAATTCAAAGTAAACATTTCTGTATTCATTCGGTTTTTTAAGATCATTTTGAAACGTCAAACCTACCACCTGTTCGGAATCGCGACCAGCACACAAGGAGAAAGGCAAGAACCTCGGGCTGGTTAATATTTTGATGATCCATTCCACATTTAGATATACAATTTTAAATTATATTCTAAGAAGATACATCATAAACCTAAATAATTAATCTTAAAACATTTGTTATTACCTATCTACCTAATGGGCAGTTTATTAACATTGAGACATCACCATTTTGCTGTCAACTGGTATAGTAAAATCAGGCCACGCGTTCTTATCGACGCTTTAAAAATGACTATTATATATCAAAAATATTGTAAGTACCATCTTTCACACTTAGATGAGAAGATTCTTAATTGCATTATTAAGTATATAGTACATGGGCGAACTTATTGATAAGAAGCAAACTCTTCCGGATAATAAATTTAATGGCATTACGCTCTTATTTTCCCTCTAAGGTGTGTTGATAGTCAGTCAGCCAGCTCCTCGATAGTTTTATTTATATATTAAATTACGTGTAAAAGGCATTCATTATAAAAATTGCATTTGCGCAGTGTACTTATGGCAGCGGTGTATTGCGCTTAATGCTGCTATTCCAATGTCACAAGGAGGGTGCATCGGGTCCCCCCCGGGCTCGAAGGGGTCTAAGCCACCCCACGAATTGAAAATGGGGTTGTGATTCATTTCCCACGAGCCTCGCGACGACGAAACTGAACGCTACAACGTAGATGCATTTCAAAACGCAGGTTAAGATTGTTTATTTGTACCGTAGTCCAAAAACTTGTATTTGTAACCCAAAAACGTGTATTTGTAACCCAAAAACGTGTAATTGTAACCCAAAAACGTCTGATGGAACTCTTCCTGCCATTATCAGTTACCAAGACGATGTTTTCCTTTCATTAGCGATTGCAAAAGAAATCATCTATTCCGATATCAAATGAAACTGAGAACGAATCTATTGTTTACGCATAAAACTGCCCGTTAATTAAAATTCAACTCCCAATCAAAGCATTCAAGAAAGTTACAGCGCATAACAGGACATTAATTCAACACAGCGCCATCTAGCCCCAAAATAAGCATAGTTTGTGATATGGAACTAGATAACGGATTAAATATTCATATACTTTTTTTGTACAACACAGAAAAAACATGTAGAAGTTCACAAATGTTTGCCCTGGGTGGGAATCGAACCCGCAACCCATGGCGGAGCTTCAAGCAACTGAACTGGCTGACTTGCTATGCAAATTGTAAAAAAAAAAAACTAGGATCCGATATAGCGATAAAACCCTATGGTTATCCGCTATGGTTGTCTTGAAGAAATAGCTGCCACGCGATTAGATAACAATATTTGTTGATTGCGAATATATTTTGTTGTGATGAGTATCACCATAAAACTATTATACTATAATAAAAAAAGTATAATAAGTATTCTATCTGTAATCTAGTTCCCATAATACAAACAATGCTTAGTTTGGGGCTAGATGGCGCTGTGTGAAATTAACGTCCCGTAATATTTATTATTATTATTTATCATGAATTATTAAGACCGCCCATTGCATATACATAATCAGTTATTCAGGTTATAAAGTCCTCATTCACTCATTTATTCGAGTGTTGCAGGTAATGAACGAAAAGCCGCGCGTCCAATCAATTATCCACGCAGTGATTGTCGTCAATGGATTAGCAGAGGACGTTATGCACAGTGAAATCTCAACATACCTATTCATTCACAGCTCCAAGGTAACGAGAACAGCTTGCTTCAAGGTCCATCTCATCTTGTTCAACAATGTAGGCTGTATTTTGAAGAGCTAACAATAACCTACTCTAATTAACTTGGACGCACAATACCGTGGCAATCCAGTATGTACGATTGCCGTGATAGGCCTCATAGCTCAGTTGGTATAATAGTAACTGCTTTCGCGCTGCAGGTTCCTGGGACGAAAATTTGTGCGATGAATCGGCAGTGATTCTTCACCTGCTAGGTGATGGAATGGAAAAAACCTCAGGATCAAGCGAAAAAAGGCGGTGCGGTGATGTGATGGGAGAATTAAGCAAGCTATTCTGTTTTTGTAATCTAATGAAAGTCATTCACGAAAAGAAGAACCCAACCTCACAAGCCTCGAAGCTCAGTTGGTAATACCTCTGCCTCCTGCCCGTAGATAAAATATCATACCTTTGTAAGTTTATCAGTAATCTAGTTCCCTTATTACGAGCGTTGGTTGGTTTGAGGCTAGATGGCGTTGTGTGAAATAAATGTAATGTAAATCTGGCTATGTAATTTCACGACATACCTTGAACGTACCCGGTGTTAGGTATACAGTAGGCATTATAGGTAGCAAGGTGCGATAACGCGTTTCAACCGCGATACTGCTGTTCCATACGTTCAACTGCGCACGGGCACAAGTTTACGTGTCAATAAAATGTCACACAATGCTGAAAGTACGTGAAATAACTCACGAAGCCGTATCCTCTGCTCTTGCTGGTTTGTCTGTCCGTGATAACCACTGCCTCCTCGATGTCGCCGTACACCGCGAAGTGCTCCCGTAAGCTTTTGTCCGTTGTGTGGTACGGGAGTCCTCCTACGAAGAGCTTGGTCCATGTGGTGTCCTTCTGGCCGGGCAGCGCGCCCAGAGCCAGGAGTCCCTCGGACTCGGCCGGCAGAGCGCCCGCCATCAGCATGCCTTGAACAGCCTCCGTCGTGGCGGCGTGTATGCACTGGGATCACTGTCACTACGGTCGCGGACGCCGAGCGGAGTTGAGCTCGCGGTCTCACGTTCGTGGTGCTGGGGTTGGTGGATGCGACCGTTCGTTGTGGTGGTTGGACGCGGACTGATGCTCGGTCGCGGCGCACGTGGCGCTCCGGTACTAATTTTAGCCCCCGCGCCCCCCTCGTCACCAGATGCGTCGGCACCCGTCTGCCTGGCCACATGCGTTGCGTGCCTTGCCATGCCCTACTGCCTGCTACCCTCCGCGAGCTTAATGATACGGCTCGTTATCACAGTTGTTCCTTCTGTCCTGTTCTGGATGATACATGATGTTGGTAACCATTACGCGAATACTTCCTTCAAGTTATGTACGTGCGATATGGATTTTAGTGAAGACATCGTTGGTTTAAAAACTTGTAATTTGCCACTACGTACAAACTGAACGGTTGAGGCCCTACTATGAAAATCGAGTCGGATGCGAAAGAACTTCTGTCATATTTGTATTGAAAAACGTGCAATCCGTGATCAGATCCGTCTTGTTTAGTTTTTCGTAGTAGACCTCAGGCAGCAAACAGCAACTTTTTGTTTTATTTGAATGGTTAATATTTCCATATCGGTTCCCAGATTGATTTAACTTTGCTCGTGTGTATCCACGATGTGCTTAGAAGTACAATTCATTGAAAAATATTTTAGATAGCTCTAAGGAGACACCTTAATTGCATTGGCTCCCTGAAGAATTGCCTCGTGAAATTAGAAAATAACGCCACAGTTGTGAAACTTCAACTAGTGTCGTGGCAGTACCGAGCTAACTAATTGTTATGTTATCTCTCGAAATTCTGTTACGGTAACTGCCACCTTGTTGTATACTACTTGCGTTTACTAAATGTTCGGGCTTGTACAGATAAGATTAGTAATGTGAATCGAAAACGTAACATTTTGTAGCACTTCGTTGGCGTACGATATTCAATTTTAAGCTGCCACTGCTGGGGTGGTAGAGTCATGGAAGGAAGTAACATATAATATTTTTTGATAGATAATTAAGTCTATTGCTGTCACCACCAGTTGGTAATATGCTATTTAGCCCCAAACTAAGCATAGCTTGTAATATGGGATCTAGATTGCGGATAGAATACTTAAATACTTTTTGTGAATACATACGTACTATATGATACAACACCTAAACACAGAACAAACATCTATATTCATCACAAAAATGTTTGTCCTGGGTGGGAATCGAACCAACAGCCTACAGCGCAGAAGGCAGAGTTACTACCAACTGAGCTACGATACGAGGCTCGTTGGTAAAATAGGTACTAGAAATTACGACGAAAGTGTAAATGTAAGGTGATCAAAAAATGTTCTTGAAATAATCCTCCCATGAAAAGTTTCACTTTAAAGCTATAAAGCTTACCAAGCCTCATAGCTCAATTGGTAGTAAAGCCTTCTGTGCTGTTGTGGGTTCCATTCCCACCCAGGACATACATTTGTGTGATGAATATAGATGTTTGTTCTGTGCTTGGGTGTCGTATTGCATGATAAGTCCTCAGTTTGTTGAGGATTCCGGGTGAATTGCGCCTCCACCTTCGGCCTTATCTCAACTTGTTACCAGGCGAAGGCCAAGCGCTACCCTGTCGTACAATAAAAAAAAAAAGTATTCGCAATCTAGCTCCCATATTACAAGCTTAGTTTGGGGCTAGATGGCGCTGTGTGAAATTAATGTCCTGCAATAAAACCAACAGGTATTTAGGTAACGATAATCTCACATATCGCACAGACAGGCAGGCAGGAAACTCGATCGACGAACTCACAGATTACACACACAGTACACAGAGGTACAGTAGGTGTACTTGGCATTATGTGACGTTGTGGGAACCATTGTTCTTGCACGGTATGTGGAACGGTCGCTTCCTCTACGCTCTGTAAACTGTTGACAGAGCCTGTTTCCTTTTATCACAGCTCGGTTTTTTGAGTTTTTTTTACTGTACGACGGTGAGGTCACTCCTACAGGAAGGGTATGGTTGCCGGTGAAATTACGGGTACGTGAGGCTTAACACCTTTATGCCTCAAGTTGACGGGCGCAATGCAGTGCCGTGTAGGCTATGTTCTTTGTGGATGTGACCTATGCAGTAAGGCTTTGTCATAGGCAAGAGTACACTTAACACCAGGTGCGCTACTTGCTTGTCCCATCTCCTAGTAGTATATATAAAAAAAAAAAAAAACTTCAGTCCGAATCCTCAATAAACTGAGGAACTAACTATCTTACCTTTAACAGCCGAAACATAACAATTTAAGAATTTTTGTTATGGCAACAGAATTAGGTAAGATGATGGTACTAGCTACCACCATGCGGACTTAACAAGCCTCATAGTTCAGTTGGTAGTAACTCTGCCTTCTGCGCTGTAGGCTGTGGGTTCGATTCCCACCCAGGGTAAACATTTGTGTGATAAATATAGATGTTTGTTCTATGGTGTTGTATCATACAGTAAGTATGTATTTCCAAAAAGTATTTAGTAGTATTTTAGGTAGGTATTCTATCCGTAATCTAGTTCCTATATAACAAGTATGCAATATATGCTTAGTTTGGGGCTAGAAGGCGCTGTGTAAAATTAATGTCCTGTAATATTAAACAAAGTCCTACAACAATTCTAAAATTGTATTTAGAGATAAGATAGTCAGTTCATCAGTTTGAGGATTCCGGGTGAAGTGCGTCTCTACCTTCGGCCTTATCATAACTTGTAACCAGGTGAGATGCGCATGGAAAGGCAAGCGCGAACAAAAATAAAAAATACGGAACCCTAAAAACCTCCAGCGAGAAGGAGTAACAAAGTCTATACATAGTCTGGCATTTATATTTCTCTATAACATATTGTAACTCTTTATTCGTCTCAAGCAAAAGGCCCATAAGATTTGATTCATGAGATGAGAAAAATCCTATGTGTCATTTCCGGCCTAGAGCAACAATATGCTAAGTTTCAGCTCAATCCATTTTGTAGGGCATGAAGAAAAAAAACATCCTTCCAAACCAACTTTTGCTTTAATAGTATTAGTGTGATAGGTACCTCTTGGTAAAATCAAAGGCACTTGGCATGATCATAAAAAACGTAATAGGTATTGCAATAAATATCATACCATTCTTCACAAGGTATCTATTGATACTAAGAAAAACTTGGCGGGCAAGTAAATCAGTCCATTTGTATGCTTCTTTTCATTCTTGCACACCTGGTGGGGTCTACCTGGAGCTCCATCAGCTGTTCAAATCAGCTGTTCCTATCATACGTCACACATGGTACACTATTGTAGAATTAAATGACATTTTTAACCTACACTGTCCCACAGCAGGGCTAAGATCTTTTTTAAACTTTCGCGATTAGAACACATTATTTTAATTCGAAATATAGGTAAAATATGTAAATATATGTAAAATACGCGATAAATACCCGTTTTTCGAATTAAAATAATTAGGGCTAAGATCTTCAACATATTATTCTAGGTTCTTTGATCATCTGGTTTTTCTGCCAGTCTGGATTTGATTTGACTGATTTTGATTGAACTGCATTCAATTCAATTCAATTCGTTTACTAGGCCTGCCTCAATGTCTTTGTCTACCCTTAGGCGCCTATTGTATGACGGCCTTTGTCGATCTGTCACTGGCTCCATTTCCACTTTTCGTTGGTGGCAGAACTTTGTTTAAGTCCACCTGGCCTGACCACCATCTTAGCTCAGTCTTTAGCCACAACAATTCTAAATTGTGTTCCAGCATTTAAAGGTAAGATAACCAGTTCAGTCTATTGAGGATTCCGGGTGAAGTGCGCTTCCACATCCGGCTTTATCACTTGAAACCAGGTGATATGAAGGCCGAGCGTTGAAACAAAGACTGACTGGCTAAAATTATCAAAGTGATGACATCTTATCGGATGTGGTCACTGAAGGCTATATTGGTCTAGACTCTAGACTTTCTTAAAGACCTCAAAATTATATGATCCTCACAGTTTGATTGGTATTTGTAGTATAGTCGCCCTGCTTTCTGCGAGGCTGTGTGTTCGATTTCCACCTGGAACAAACATTTGTGTGATGAATTTAGAAATGTTCTGAGTTTTGATAAGAATGTATCTAAGAAAAGTTTATTCTATTCGTTACCTTGTTATCTTGTTTCCATATCCCATTTGCTTTACTTGGAGCTAGATGCCGCAGTATAAAACTATAACCTGTAATAAAAATAATTTTAGAACACCTAATTTTTTCCAGATATTGTTGGGAACTAAACTAAAACGAGCACTGTTCGTCTAAGCGGTCTTATCCAAATTGCTTCCAGACAACCTTAGTTATTTAATTAAGTATGTTAATCTCATCACGTAGGTACCGATAGGCACCGCCTTCCAATATATATGAACATACACATATACAAATAATTTTCAAGTATTTAGTGAGGTCGGTTTTGAACAAGAAAATAACCTAATTTACAATTTTAGCAAAAAGTAACTTAATTTTAGCACCTGTACTTAGTCACGATTTACCAGAAAAAAAAGTCGTACGGAATCAAACCCATGACCATACATTTAATTAAAATTATTATTTATCTGTAACCCAATCAAATAGAGAAATAACTATTGGGCCTTAATTGACGGAGATATGCAGGTGTCCGTTGAGCAGTTTTGGACCCTAGGTCCTAAGATCTTCATATGATTTTCACCAAATTAAAATGGGGCCAATAAGTGATTTTATTCAAACTATTTCAGATTTATGTAGATATTTTTGTTTTTGTTGATTTTTTAACAAGCGCTGAATCAATTTCGATAAAATGTGTATCTGAAGTATGTCCTACCAAACATTAAAAGAATCAAAATCAATGAATATTTGGCAAAGGAATCGCGTAACAAACATACAAAAACATACATTCTGAATTGTAACCTCCTCATGTTTGAGAAGTAGGTTATAATGGATAATACCTGTATCCTCATACAATTATTTTAGCTCTATCGTAAATAAGGTATGCCAAGTTCAAACATGGTTCAATAAAGTCCTTACCCGTAAGTTAAACATCAAAAACTAAAACATGCCAAAGACTAGCTAGAATTAAATGCATAAAAGAAACATTTTTGCCTTGACGCATTTCAAGGCTAATTTTGATCGGAACCTTTGGTGAGCGCATCCGTTTTGTACTTGGCCGGTTTGATGCAAATACAAAGGTGGAACGGTAAAGCCCGGTGAGGTATGAGGGGTAGTGGGTTCATTGATCGCTCTCATTGTGTGCGCGTGCGTCGACAGCTGTCCCTCAGCCCCTGCCAAGGGTGGTGGGCAGATGGCATAGGAGAAATATTTTTTATCGAACAATACTTGTTTCCTCAAGCGGTAAATCTAGGATGCAACGACTTTTTTGGGATATCCAAGTCGATAAAACATTCAAAAATATAATATAGGTTAGCTCTTGACCTAGGTTATGATAGCTTCATTTAGGCCTAGGTCTAGGCCAGATCAATAATGAGGTTACAATGGAGCGAGTCTCTTGAGAAAATGCAGTGGATTTCAATATGCTGAAATAATAGTGATGAACTTAGATTTTTTTAGGATCACTTTGAATCGTCAAATCTACCGCCTGTTCGGAATCGCGACCCACGCTAGGAGAAAGCCGAGAACCACAAAGGGCATTTTTTGTGATATTACAATAGCTTAAAACTATCTAATACTAATTACCTACAGTTTAATATTCACTGGAGGAAATTCTCTAGGTACCTAATCTGTTTTTTTTTAATACGCTTTCCTAGATAGCTTTTTGTGTTACAAAATTTTTGAATGTATTATTTGACAAGCTTAGTACATCACTTGGTGATTTGTTATAAAAGCGTACAGTTTGCCATATGAACGATTTTTTTACTTATGGAGCCTAGTTGTGGGACCAGCCAGTTTGTTCTTATTTTTAGTATCATAATTATGTTAACCACAGTTTTTATCAAATGAGTTTATGTTTTTACGCACGCACATAATATTTCCATTAATATACTGGCAGGGCATCGTCAATATATTTATTAAACTTATCTCTGATTGAATCTCTCTGATAGAAATCCAAACTAAGAAAAAAATAAGTAGTAAGTAATTATGAAATAACAAAAACATTTTTTTTTACTAGATAAGCCTATAATATATAAGTAGGTATATCTAGGCTTGTCTAGTTCTAGACCAGAGAAAGGATGAAGCTACGATGGAGCTAGCTTTCCCAGAAGGTACTAGCTCTCTCACGTAACTTCTTTCGTATCAATAATCAACAACTTCAACATAGACCAACATATTACGACTTGAGCTCCGGAATGCCGGTATTGACATATTTCCGGAATTCCGATCCATTTCAATATCATCTATAATTCCGGAATTGGTTTAGTAACATCCGATATTTCGATAATTAAAAAAAAGTATGTAATTTGGACCTCGCTTTCGCTCGCCAGGCTTGTTACGCTTATTTGCTCCCAGGTTCGAGGAACCGCAACATGTGCGAGAGAAGACCGAGCAATGTAAGTTAAACTTAAAACAAGGGAATTTTCTTTTGTTATTATTTAAACAACAACAAAAGAAAAATCCCTTGAGTTACGTTGGTAATAAAATATCACGATCTCTTTTTGAGCGTTTTTGACGTACATATATTAACGTCACTTTGTAATACTGCGGGTGACAATAATAAAAAAAAGTAAGTTATACTTAAAACTAATGAGCGTTATTAGTTTTAAGTATAACTTACTTTTTTTTATTATTGTCACCCGCAGTATTACAAAGTGACGTTAATATATGTAATAAATAAACTATGCATTGCATTATATACTTTAAAGTTTCAATTCCGGAATTCCTGAATTCCGGTTTTGAAATGCTAAATCGAAATTTTCCGGAATTGAGTTTCCATAACCCCAATTCCGGAATTGAAAAATGGTCCCATATTCAAGACCTACAACATATTCCAATGTTTGTCCAGGTTGACTTATAGAGAGGTAAGGCCCTCTATAAGTCCTCTCCAACAGGTCAGCCAGGCAGGTGGTCATTGACATTGGACATGAGAGGAGGTGCGACATGTCCTGAGTGGGTACTCCACAGCCGAATTGACAGGGTCCCTCGCACCAACGGAACACAATGAATCATGTCAGCTAAACTTGTCCCTCACAGCGCCTGCACAGCTTCGGAAAATTTTACCATATTGGTTGCCGTGGCGGTTTTAGAATCGACCCCTCTAACTCAGCCCATGGATGTCGTAAACCCGACTAGCGGATCTCACCAGAAAAAAGGGAGCAGCTTCCTTCTGTGTGTTATCTACACCTTAACTTGCTAGTGTCTTTATCTTTACTGCGATCACCAATCCTTATTCAAAACCCTCCAGTTTTGGAGGAGGCTCATCACTAATGTGTCCACTGCTGAACAGAGGTGATGTGGTTGTAGGGATGCGATGGGTAAAGTTCCAAGTGAGATTAGCTAAAGTTTCCGCGTACAGGTGACAGTTGCAATTTTCACAGTATGTATTTCTATTGCCGCTAAACAACAAATAGAAAACAATATATGTGATTGTTGATATGTTTTTTTTTATTGTACGACGGGGAAGCGCTTTGCCTTCTGCTCGTCTGGTTACAGGTTGAGATAAAGCCGAAGGTGGAGGCGCACTTCACCCGGAATCCTCAACAAACTGAGGAACTGGCTATCTTACCTCTGAATGCCGGTACAATTCTAAACAGCAGTTTTAGAATTGTAATTATGGCGACAGAATTAGGTAAGATGATACAATCAAATACTAAAGGCTACCTGCAAGAAACGTGATTATTGACTTTGAAATGTGGGTCGAGACCCGCGGTGTGGGTGACCGCACTTGGCCGGTTTATTTAAACGATATCGACGGACAGTGAACTTGAACTGTCCCCATCCATCGTCGCCCTATGACCCTACCTTCATTGTTGAGTCCATCAAAGCATTATGTCCTCAAATCAAATATAAAAGACGCAAAAGCACATTAAGTAAACTCTGTATAAGACCCGCCTGGATACCTTACGAAGGCAGGTATCTTATAGAACGAATTGAATTCCACAAATACTTATAGCGATATAATATGCTGTATTATTGCGCTAAGTATGAAATTAGTGCATGTTACCGTTTTGGAATAAAACGCGAAAAACGTTTCCTGCTGGAGCAACGTTCTTCCAGCAGGAAGATTCTAAACGATTGACCGTAGCCATAAGTGACATACACGGGCAGATAGCTTACATTCAGTGAATAAAAGTGCGCGAAAAATAGAATTAGTGGGCCTTAAGGTTTTTGAGATATTTCATTTCCTGCTGGGGGAACGTTTTGCAGAATCGTGTTTCTCGGAAACTATTAGATGTGCACCCGTAAGTAGCTCTTCATTTGTGCGTATTAGTGACATAGTAATATTATTAAAAATGTATACCGTTTTTAAGCAATCTAGCTTTTTTTTTAACCATATAAAGTGTCTAGCCCCTTAATGGCCAAACACACCAGTTCATTGTAAACGATATTCGGTTCTTGTTGTTATTCTATGCAAACATAAAAAACTTCAGGAATTATACAGGCGTTTTTGAAAAATATAGCTTAGATTTACTTTGACGTTAAAATACAAGAAACCTTTTCAACACACGATTGTGAGTAAGCATAAGAGCGGTTATTGAAAATTATACCCTGAAAATTTCAGCTTTACACATCAACCCTTAGTCGCCTATTACGACATCCAATGGCGGATAGGGCTCATAGCTCTTGTAATTAAAAATTGTAATTAAGTCAGGTTCTATGAATAAAATTCTGATTACTAGGAGAGACATATTTGTCGTTTATAATTAAGTACTTAATTAAAATTGCACAAAGATCAAGCAAATAACTCTCAAAATAAGAAGTACCTATCGTGCTATTTGGGCGAATGTCTGATTACAATAGGGATGGTGAACACCCTACGTGTGCTTGCGCACCCCATGACGCTTTCATCCCCTACTCCCCTAGCAACCCCTTGTTGAATGAACACGGCTAAAACCGGTTAAAACTATTGATTTTGTGCGTTGCTAAGGACAGAGGGACAAGGAGTAACTTTGTAAATAATAAGTTATTATTTATTATTGTAGATTTGAAATTGGTTGTACAAGTGCCGTTTTCTTTTGTTGTTTGCGCAAATAGGTAATGGAATGTCATTCATATGATCAAGTCACAAAATGGTTGCAAGTAACATTATAATTCTTGCAACCATTTCGTGACTTATTATCGTGTATTACCATCGTACATTATTTTTCGTAGTTTGGGGTGTGAAAAATATAAATGGAGATACCACAGGACAATCCTGTAATATTTATTTATTATTTATAACTAATCGGCTTTGTAGCGTCGCACATTTTTTTACAGGGCATTAATTTTACACAGCGCCATCTAGCCCCAAACTAAAATAAAAAAATATTACAGGATATTAATTTCACACACCGCCATCTAGCCCCAAACTAAGCATACCTTATAATATGGGAACTAGATTACGGATAGAATACTTAAATATTTTTTGTAAATAAAAATTACGTACTATATGATACAACACCCAAACACAGAACAAACATCTATATTCATCACACAAATGCTTGTCCTGGGTGGGGACCGAACCCTCAACCTACAGTGCACAAGGCAGAGTCACTGACACACCAACACAACACCATCTGAGCTATGAGGACGCCGTAAATACATATTTTCCATTCAAACCTGGATCTCTCCTGCCTACCCCACTTTAAATATTACCTATCTAATGCAAAGTTTAGTTGAGACTTGACGTCGATGAGACTTGAGACTTGAGAGTTGAGAGATAAGTGGCAGCATACACTAAAATAGGTAGGTTATCAGGGTGGGCTCACTCCATCGTAGACCTTATCCTTGTCTGTGCATATCTAGAGGTCAGCTTTCATCTATCTTAGTACCTACCTAGGTACCTAACACCGACACTGTGATTACCTGCCAAGGATAGTGGCAATTAATCCCCAATTACTCTACAAATAAATAGAATCTCTTTTTCCTTCGAGGATTCACCTATGATCACTACTCAGAGCGTGGATCTTATGAGGATCACCTACTATATATACCAACACTGCTACTACCGAATCGCTTGCCAAGCGTGGCCCATGTCATGCAGTGGTAATTATTTGGTCTATGATGATGACAAAAACCTAAAAAGGACACCAGAACAAAAATTGCTCAAACTATCTCTAGTGCCCACGATTACGTATCGTAGTGGCAATGACTGTCGTTCTGATCAGAGCAAGGCCACAGAATGGTCTAGAAAAAAAATAGTTTTACATGCCTTTGCCTAACCGCGATTCAGAAGTAATTAAATGAGATAAGATAATGGCAGGAGTATGGGATATGCAATCTTAAATGTTGTAAAAGGCGACCAGGAGATGAGGAATAGTATCTTATCTAGGAACTTAACGACATCAGTACGACTAACCACCCGCCTGCCCAGCATGGTGATAATGACAAACTGACCCACCTATATAATGAAGGATACGGGCAGGAGAATAACAGTTGATGATGATAAACTAGCATTTATGGATTGCAAAGGTAAAAACTACCTTTTGAAAAATGTACCGTGATTTTCCATAGCCACAACAATACATGTATACACAACAATACATAGCAACTCTGACCTACCAACTCCTAGCTACCTTTTACGATTGTGTATACCTTTGACAACTACAAATAATAAAATCTAAGTTAAAATTTAAATCTCCAAAGAGTATTTAACTCATCACTACACATTCACATCACCTTTCGATTATGCATAGAAGTTAGAAGTGTGTTTACTTTACACACGTCTCGCCGAAAACGTCTCTTTAACCACGCTAATCTCCGAAAGTACTGAACCGATTTCAATGAAATTTTCAATGGTAGATTGTGTAAGATTTAGGTTAATATTATTTGTTTAATTTATCAAAATCCAATCATGAATTTAAAAGATATGCATGCATTAAAACAAAATGATATAAAATATTATAAAAGTCAAAACAACTTTTTTATGTATTTCAGAAAGTTTGTTTTTCAGAAAAATCGATCGTTAGATCCTGCCCTGAACCATATACAAAACATCATTGAAAACCTTATCCAAATCGGACAAGCCGCCCCGGAAATACGCGTGCACAAACAAACAGACAATCAGACAAGAAATTCTAAAAACTGTATTTTTATGCTCAGCTGCATTGTATTAAGTAGGTAGCATCATTTTTTTTTTTTTTTGAAATATTAAATGTACAGACACAGCATTTCTACGATTTTATTTTAAGTATAGATATAGATAGATAGATATAGATGTCTATAAGTTTTATCATCTAACCCCCATTACATAAACAGCCGCTTGTACATATTCACTGTCTCTTAAACGAATGAATGAATTAATTAATGAATGAATGAAAATACTTTATTGCACAACTTATAAATAAAACTGAATTACTTAAAAAAAAGACCAGACAACCTTTAGATGGAGATGATTTTATGGCTAAAGTGGTGGTTGGTAGTGCATAGATAGGGGAGGGGTAACATTAATATACTTATATATATAACAGGACATTAAATTTACACAGCACCATCTAGTCCCAAACTAAGCAAAGCTTGCAATATGGGATTTCGATTACGGATATAATACTTATGTTATCATACAATACAACGCCCAAACACAGAACAATCACCAATATTCATCACACAAAATAACAATTAATAATAACAATTCTAAAATTGTTGTGCGGCATTCAGAGGTAAGATAGCCAGTTCCTCAGTTTGTTGAGGATTCCGGGTCAAGTGCGCCTCCACCTTCGGCCTTATCTCAACTTGTTACCAGGTGAGATTAAGGCCAAGTGCTTACCCGTCGTACCATATAAAAAAAAAAAAAATTGTCCTGGGTGGGAATCGTATATCCTACTCATAACCTACAGCTCAGAAGGCAGAGCTACTAACAACTGAGCTTTGAGGCTTGTTAATATAATAATATAAACTATGTAAAAATAACTGAAAGACATTGGCATAAAAAGGTATGTACAACTTTATAAGTACTCCGGAAATTGTTGTTACCCATCTCCTGGTAAAATCTTTTAGTTGCCTTTTACAGCATCCATGGCAAAACTATTCATTTCCGGGGTACCCGAGTACATAACATCAACGCAAAGATTACTAATCCGCTGCCAAGCATGATAATTATAGTACATTCTAGTACTCCTTTGGTGGCGCTCATTACCCGCGTGGACTTTTTTTATGAACATTAAGACTTACAGACTTACAGTAATGCGGTGTTTTTGTAGTAACTGGTGTGTTCTTAAAAGTATAAAAGAACATTACTTTGTTCAATCATCAGTAGTTTATGCAGCGCACGCGATGTTAGGAATTTTACCGGTCATTTTCCTTCACCTAAGATTATATAATTAGAGTTTTGGTATGGATCCCTAATATGATATCCCTTATTTTAACAAGCCTCATAGCTCAGTTTGCCTTCTGCGCTGTAGGCTGTGGGTTCGATTCCCACCCAGGACAAACATTTGTGTGGTGAATATAGATGTTTGTTCTGTGTTTGGGTGTTGTATCATATAGTAAGTATATATCTAAAAAAAGTATTTAAGTATTCTATCCGTAATCTAGTTCCCATATTACAAGCTATGCTTCTGATGAGATGTTTGTGAAGGGCCTCGTCCGGGGAAGTACTACCACCATACCTATTTCGGCCGCCAAGCAGCATTATCACCAACCACCCTTTAAACCGAAACACAGCGGTTTAAAGGGTAGTTGGTGATACTACGGGCACGCGAGGATTGACATCTTTATGGCTCTTGTTGACGGGCTCAATTCAAAGCCGCGTAGGCTATTTTTGTGGATGTGACCTACGAAGTAAGGCTTTGACATAGGCAAGAGATGCACTTAACATGGTGGGGTGCTTGCATGTTCCGTCTCCAAGTATAATATAAAAACGTCTTATGAAATATATATTTCCAAAATATATGTTACTCAGTAATACTAAAGCATTCTATATACTGGTGAAAAAATTTACCAAAAAAAGACAGACCTCGTCACTGATCATGAGCTGCCTCTATCCATCAACTCCACAGAACCACCGGTCACAACACAGCCCCAATGCCAAGGTCGCGACCAATGTATACCCAGTTTAAGAGCTCACCCATTTCAAAAAACATACTTTGGCCACTGAATCTTAAGTTATACATAGCAAACATTTTGAAGAAACAACAGGAGGCTTTCCCACATTATAATATAATATAACCATCCAATAGCAATACGGTATACATATTAGTATCCAAAAAAAAAGAAGCGCGTTTAACTCTTTTATGACAATGAGGCGTCGTCTTTGCTACGTCGTAGCCGTGGACGTGTAGCACCTAGCTACGCTAGGGTCTACAATTTCATTAGGTTTACATTAACAATTTATTTGTACCTATTATTATTACAAGGACTTGACCCCACTCCCACTTCTCATAGTTAATTTATACACAATATCAGATCAGTTAATCCCAAAACACATGATTTAGTAAACCGTTTTTTTTTTACGACGGCGAAGCGCTTGCTTTCATCTCACCTAGTTAAGATAAGGCCGAAATATATATGAGGCCGGGCCGAGATAATCCATCGCGGGATGCCACCGTGTTTTCCAGGAGCTGACCAATGAACACAGTCAAAATAGCAAGGACAAAAAGTCACAGCCTAAATCAAGGCAACAACAAAGCTGACGTTTTAGCAAGAGTCCAGGAACCCACCAACTCCCGATGACATCAGACTGTCCAGGCCGTCAACGGCGGAAATAAAGAACAGGTTGAAAATGTACACTGAAAAAGAACATCAGAAATTGTGGGAAATCAGTCAAGGCTGCAAAAACACAAAACTAATGATGCCCAAGATAGACAGGACGATAACAAATACCTTGTGACTGTTATTCAATAAAAAGTACAATTAATATAACTATGTACAAAGGAATCAGTCAGATTATCTAAGGACCGTTACAAACGGCCTATAGGTAACTCAATTGTTCCAGACCAGTACCAGCCCTTTGGTCACGTGTCGCCTCAATCAAAAGCCCTGCAAGATTTTTGAAAACCCGGAGGGCACCGGCTCCCCACGGACCCAAGGTCTCCACCCCAAAAGACTCAAATAGGTAAGCTCTGTCGAGACCACTATATTTGCGCCTTTTGTGATCCTCGGCCGAATCAGCCGCCGCACCAGCCCTAACTGATGTCCCAGGCAGATGAGATGACGCTAGGGTATCGACGCATGTAGCGTCCCACACCAAAGGCCTACCCATTTATATAATAAATACATTGTCACAGGACATTTTGAACTTAACCACCATCTTGTCAAGACCGGTGCTACAGACAGTGGCTTATGTCGCGGATGTATTCAAGAAGAAGAAACGGTGGAGCACTGCCTTACCACAAGGGAAGCCAGAGTGAAATCTGGTCTACAAAAGCTATTTGACTTCCAGCTTGGGAACAAACGGCCACATCAAGTACTCTGGAGCAATGCTGTCAGCATCCCAGGACCCTTCTCCGTTACTTCAAGGAGTTGGGCTGGATGGGTTCAGGATAGCAGGGGGGCAATGCACAATACATTCCCAGTGCGGGACGTCAGTGCAGAACATTTTCCCCCCCAAATAGAATTAGATAAGGCCAAAGATGGAGGCGCACTTCACCCGGAATCCTCAACAATGTGAGGAACTGGCTATCTTACCTCTAAATTCCGGAACACTACAATATAGAATTGTTAATATGGTGACAAACTTAGGTAAGATGGTGTAGCTATAGCCAGGCGGACATAAAGTCCTACGACCAACCAATCCAATCACAATATTGTACCCCCCTGGGGATCGAACCTGGGACCTCTGGATCTGATATCGGTGGGCGAATCACAAAGGCGGTTAGAAAACTATATCATGTAAGTATGTTATGAATTGAAACCCACTTAGTAAATCCGAAATAGCTGCGAACCGCCAACAGACGATGCAGGCGTCTTTGCTTTCGTGAAGCAGGTCCAGTACCGATCTCCGATACAAACGTAGCTTGTCGTTAATGTCTAAATGAACGAACGAACAAATTAACCCTCTTGAACTGTATGCATGTATGTATGTGGCAATGCTTGTGACGGCAATACTCTCGAACGGGCTATCCGATTTTAATGAATTAACAATAATAAGATAAGTAACTAACATAAAAATGAATGTATTTTTTCATAAATGAAGTAGTTTTTGAAATTTAGAGGTTAAGAACTACATTTTTTTATCCGTATTTTTTGAATGTTGATCGTATCAATTCGAAATTGAATATAATACTGCTTATTCAATTAATTGACCGAATGAGTGCAACTAACGAGATCTCGTCAACTGGATGAAAAAATAAGGAGATATAATAATAAATAGGAGTTGATTGTCGCGGGAGATTTTTAATAAGTGGTACAGTTTTTGAGATATTGGGGTGAAAATAAAAACAATATATTGCCCATATTTTATTCTTTTGAATGGATTATCCGATTAATTCAAAATAAAATAAAATGCGGTTTGCACGTTTCTCTATCGTTTTAAAGAAACACTTTTTATAGATACGCATTTTGAGAAATAGGTGTATTGAGACAGAAATGCCTTGTCATTTGAAAGTTTTTTGACTGCACATCAATAAGAAGTTACTTAATTTTTTAAAGTTTTACTTCTTTTGGTGCGTTTGGGAAAAATGATGAGTGTTATTTTTAGGACCCGTGCACACCGACACCAAAAAGCGACATAATGAAGATAGTTGGTAATTGTCTCTCAAGTTTACGTGAGAACTGATAACTATGTTCAAGGTAGTTATTCAAATATATGAATCTAAAATACGTATTTTATATCAGTGGAGATATAAAAAAAAACAGACATATATAGACATGTGTAAATGTGTGTGACTTTAAATTATATAGAGGTATGGTGGAAAATGATCATTTATTGCGAGTATTCGTAATAAAAGTGATTTTTCATATAACAAGCTTTTTTAAGTGTGTTTATTGATTTGAGGTTAACTGTCAGTATTGTATTCTTTTTACTAATGTAAACAACATTACACGTTTTAATTCGGGTGGCTATTACATGGGGTGCGTTAAGAGGGTGACGCGCTTGGTATGTCTTGTAGGATATTATGCGATAAAGGTGGTTGACTAAAAGGAATGAGATCGAACCTGTCACCTCTGAATCTGATACCGGTGGGGGAACCACTAGACCACAGAAGCGGTTAAAGGGGGTAGTCTCCACAATACACAACCTGATTTATTTACTGAAACCACCCCTGTTTTACCCCCTGTTAAACATTAAGCAAAATTGCAAAAAACATTATCGCAATACTCTTGTAGAATGTCATATGACAGGGCTTAGATAGCTAATTTCAAAATTCGTTTGTTTTTGTACTTAATTAAGATTCAAGATAAGGGTCGTAAAGGATGATCATCAAGTATTGCAAGTAGTTTCATATTTCGGAAGTTTCTCCCAGAACATAAAAATCTGCTACACCTTATTTTTTCTCTTTCTTCTCTTTCTATCTTTGAGTTTTTTTCTTGAGGGTACTAACTTGTGTATAATCTGGTATTTTTTTTTTTTTATTGCTGGTGTCGCCATCTGATAATTAAGACCATAAGCATTTAGCTAGCGAGTCTACCGAACCATAATTTTCGCGCGCCTGTAGAGGCTAACTGCTAAGCATTTAGATACCGTGTATTTACACAGATGGCGCTTTAGCAGTAAAATTATATAAGCAGCCGATAGATGGAGTTACTAGTACATTAGTAGTTAATTTTACATTTAAATGGTATTTTAATTAATTATTCGCTCATAGTATCAGGAAGAAACTTCAACTTAGAAGTAGTTTTAAATTTGACAACGTATAATTCGAACACATGGCGGAGTTCGACACACGGCTGTTATGTATTTCTTCACCCGGAATCCTCAAGAAACTGAGGAACTGCTTAACTTACCTCTAAATGCCGGAACACAACAATTTAAGAATTGTTGTTATGGATTAGATAAGATGGCGGTCTAGCCAGGCAGACTAAACAGAAAAAAGTCCTACCACCAACGTGGAGTACGTTTGTGGTAGGATACCCTGTGGATCGAACCCGGGACCTCTGGATCTGACAGCGGTGGGTGAACCACCAGACCACAGTGGCGGTTAAGTGATGTTCTATGTTTATGGGTTGATCGTTTTCTAATTGACGAATCTATTTATAACCGATGACGTGGTTGTCCCACTGAATAACTGGTCTAACATCTCAATTGGTCTGCCTTCTGTGCTAGGTTGTCGGTTCGATTTCCCTTAAGAGAGCAGAGTCAAGAGCACAACCTCCTTTTGTATTTTGGTGTATATGTATCTATGTAATTTGTAATACATGTTTAACAAGATATGTATTCATATCATATGTACATATTATATACATACCTACGTATACAACATAAACAATATAATTATATGTATATTCATATCATATGTAGGTAAATATTAATGTAGCTTATCGTGTTATGTTAGATATTTTATTTATGAATGTTGTAGACTTTTCCCTTCTATCTAGTCTAGTTTTTCTTTCTACCTAGGTTTGCTGGAAGAGAACTCTTTTAAGGGTTAAGCTCGCCTTTGCCATATTTTTTTTCAATTCTGTTTTTATGATTATATAAGTAATTGTGTGCGCCACAAAGTATAATAGTACTATTAGTTATTCTGTGGTAAGTATAAGCAAAGTAAAATAACTGACAAACATTTGTTGAGTGTTGATGTTTGCTCTGTGTTTGTGTGTATCATAAGTATGTCCCTATTCACAAAAAAAAAATATTCAGTAAGGCAAAGCTAACTACCTTTTATACCTTATAGACCTTTTAAAGGTAAAAGGTCACTAATGTCCAGTTAGGAACCATCGTAGACCGACGTAATCCTCTCTTGGTGATATACAAAAATATGTTCTAGATATAAATATATGAATGGAGTGCTCCAAAGCTTAGCTAGAAGGATCTCGATATCACAGTGATTTCAAGAGCCAGAGTAGACCAGCTCTTAGGTTCACCAGTTCTGGAAAGGAGACCGCGTCTCGGCAAATGAACTGTTGGACGACCACCACCGGTACCTACGATAAAGCGATGACGCGCAAGGCGACATTCACAAACGATGTTGAGGCCGAAGATTCTGAAGACCGGGCTCAGAGCGAAACTTGATAATCTCAAGTTTCGCATGTGAGCTGCAATCGGTTGATGATAATCATTATAATTGTAGGTTCACCCAACAGAACCTGCAGACCTCCGTTGTTGACCTACTAATTATAGGTTCTTGTTATGTAGGTCCGGGGTCAGGTCAATGTAAACGCGTTGACCAATGCAAGTATAGCGTATGCGTAGGTACCTACCTCTCTTCTTCAACCTATAACCACTTAAATCTGAGTGAAGGTATCTTTCAGAGCACGCTCCCTTTCTCGATCTTGTGTCCTCGCTACTTCGACCGTCAGTCCACCTCGTACGTTGTCTGTCCACATTTCTGTGCCCACTATTTACTACGTATGTAACTAGGTAGGTAGTAACCTGGCCTGATATGTGAAGTGAATCGTGCCTCACATCTCAGATGGTGGAAGATCTTCCTTCTGCGCTGTAGGTTGAGGGTTAGATCCCTATCCGGGACAAACATTTGTGTAATGAACATAGATGATTGATCTGTGTTTGGGTGTTGTACTGTTGTATCATAAGTATTTATTTGCAAAAAAAGTATATTAGTGTTCCTTCCGTAATCTAGTTCCCATGTTAAAGTTCTATGGCGTTGTGTGTAATGACTAGTAGTATACTTACCTATATTTATTGTTATACCTGCAACGTAGAATATTCGAAATCTCCATTCAATTATCGACGCAATTGCGAGCAATCTTTGAGTCAATCTTCATGAATCATATTATAATGTGCCTACAATAAATTGGCCTTGACCGGATCGAGGCCACCGCCACTGTATTATGAGTTGAACAATTCTGGGATCTGTCATTGGATTTGTAGGATTTGATATTGGTCAGTTTACCTACTGAATTATACTATACCTGTACTAAGGTAGGTACATGATTGACATCAGCGTAACCAGGGACGCTACCGCCGACGGCGAAGCCGATCTCCATTGGCTTAAAATTAGCTTCATGAGAACTAGAAACGATTTTTACCGTCAAATGTACTGAACGGATAGGTTTCATAACATGTGTACACTTTTGAGATGGGAAACGCCATTTTGGATATGACACATACCCGGTAGTAAAAATCGTTTTTAGTTCTCATGAAGCTAATTTTAAGCCAATAGCGTCCCAGGTGTTTTCCGGGTCCTAGCTGCTATGGACCTGGACTGGAGTAAAATAAAAACTACACAAATGGCTCTGCACCAAAACTTTTTGTTCCACCTATAAAGTGGAAGGCGGTATGACATCATCCTAGCGCGGACGCGGAGGCCGCCATGCCGCCGCCGCCAGTGCCTCAGTGTACGAAACTAACAGTGCATCAACGAGTTTTTTTTAATTAGCCTTCATCTTACCCGTTGTCAAACTATGATAAGGTCGAAGGTGTGCGCACTTCACATGGAAACTTCGATTATTTGACGAGAAGTATATAACTGCCAATTACCTATAGGTACTTTTTATTGAGTACCTACAGTGCCCCATTGAGTGCCCACTTAGCAAAAAGTATAGGCCCATGATATTGTAGTATCAACCAACATATCACACTTAAGATACAGTCCTTATTGCTTAAGCACACCTCAAATTGTAGGTATCGTTGATATTACCGGTATAATAATAGATATAATTAAGTTTTAATAGGTACCTACATTACGGGTATGTTAAATACTCTTAAGATTTCTTACGTATTTAAAATTAGTTATCATAATAGTTACATTAAATACTTATCATATTTCCTTATTTACTTTCAGTTTCCTTTCTTGTTTCGTAAGTTGCCACTAATCATGATCACTGTTTATCATTGTCATTATCCCGCGATACTGGCCTTTTTTAGTATAGGTAATATGGTTTTTCACCTCGTGGTAATGTGTTTTTTCTTATAAAATTATAATATTTTGTATTTGTATTTAATCCTTAACCTTTAGAGCATAAAAGCAGAGCTACCTGCTATCAACTAAGCGGAGGGCCAGTTTAACAAAAAAAAACTAAATCACTTAATACATCATTACTGTATGAGAAAAATATTTGTAATACGTGGAAAACGTTATTGGGGTTATATTTACTTGAGTTACTTTAGCATAAACTATTTACCAATATTGTTGTGACTGTTGGTTTTGCAAATAAATAAAATAATATATTAGGTACGCCTTCATTTCTACGCCTGACGCTTCTATCACTGATCTAACAGCAAAGTTAGCGAAGTCTTAAAGAAATAGTAACAATAGTATGTAACCGTCATCTGTGCCAGTAGATAGTTTAAATTGTAAACGCCACATAGGTCACATGACATCATCATTAATCTTGTAGGCTTGCATAGCTGCAAGTCATAATTGAAATCATGCTTGATATCATCACTAACAACGTCATCATGACAAAATCGAGCGCAATACGAATCAAATCATACCCCCTGTCATCCAAAGTATTACGTTCCACACACAGACGCGAAACTGTCATCTGTGAATGAGAATGTGTGTGTGAATGTTAACCAGGTTTGAAGATGACTCACTGCTACGTGGATATACTATGTGGTCGAGGCGAGGATTCGACGCGCCGGCGGCACCAGTATTAGAATAGTACTCGGCAAGCTCTTACGTTTCTTATTCGGTGAAAGTTTATATATCGAACAATCATGGCCAACATATTGGGTAAGTTCGTTTTTTTTGGAAATGTGTAACTAGTAGATAGGTAGATATATTTATTTCAAATTAGTACCGGAGTCTATGGTATTTTGGTTCAATCTAGCTCATTCACGGCTTCGACCTCGGCGACATCTGCGTAGGTAGGTACTTAGTTTTTCGACCTGCTTACCTAATTGCATTCCTACTTGTTTACATAAATTTACATCGTTGATTGAATGAGAAGCCTTAAAATATTTGCAAATTTGAAAATACCGGCGCGATTGTCGGTTGGCAATGGCCCAAAACCGGGTGTGGTTTGATATAGCGGCTGAGATCAATAACATCTATTCCACAAGAATTCAAGGTTCAAATTAGTATGCTACTTACCTAGGTTATTTTGTTGGTATAGAAACATCTTTATTAATAGCATCGTAAGTCTCGAGATAAGCTGGTATCTGTTTGGTAATAAGGCATAACATTTAGTTTGTATTCATTTGCTTTGACATAAGTAACCTCTTTATTCAATAAAAAGTACAATTAAACTATGTACAAAGGAATCAGTCAGATTACCTAAGGACCGCTACAAACTTTGACATAGTTTGATAGCAAAGTATGAGATCATTCTTTGTATTGTAGTGTACTGTCATCAGTCGAAGGTCACGTCGAGCCCTATAAGCCGGTCACGCTATACGCTAGCTAGGTACCTATAACAAACAAGCTTGGCTCTTTCTTTTTCATCAGAAAATAACGAAATAAGGGACTACAATGTTACAAGGCGCGTTCCATAGATTTTTGGGCTAAGTATACCAAATATTACATGTCGCTGTTCATGTAGAACACACCTTAAGCACAGAATAACTAATAGTACTAAGTCTCAGTCTCAGCACTTCTATTATTTAATCTGTGGTGTGGCTCTGAAGAAGTAGGATGATTTGATTTGATTTGAAATCATCATACTTATAAATAACAATAAGAACACTTTATGAAAAAATATATTTACCTATACCCAATGTCTTCACTTTAAGTAGATTCGATTAACACAAATTGCCACTGGTTGATATAATAGATCCTATAATAGGACCTAGCTACCTATAGTACCTACTCCTTGAGTCTCAGTCTTACTCAGCACCCAATCACTAACTGCTTTAGATCCTACCTGCTATTATTTAATCTGTGGTATGCCTTTGAAGAAGTAAGTTTGGTAGAAGTAGGTTAGGTGATTTGATTTGAAATCATCATACTTACTCATCAATAACATTAAAAACACTTTATAAAAAAAAAGATTACCTATTCCCAATGTCTTCACTTTAAGTAGATTCGATTAACACAAATTGCCACTGGTTGATATAATAGATCCTAAAATAGGACCCAGGTACTAACCTAGCGAAGACAAATCACTACCTACCTATTGCAGACGACAGGGGTCTTTTCAAAATCAAATAGGTCATTGAATTGACAGGATCTCGGTGCCGCCCGGTCGTCTATTATATAGGTACCTACCTACACTAAAGGTAGAGTTAGATTGGATTTATTGGATAAAGAGTATAGGTAACCTTCGTAACGAAGCTAGGCAATTGGTACAGGAATATCGCTTTGTCATGTTGATCAGAATCAATTTTCTAGGATAGCTTAGTGTAATTTCTCTCTATATCTATCATCTGACCTGTTAGGTTTCTGATTCTGATAAAGGAGGATGGAGGAAGAGAATATGATGTGCAAACGAGATGATACAAGATGTGTATCGAAATGAGTAGTAGAGCCAGATACACCAAGAGACCAATTTCGGCCACCGGAGGCTTATGCTTCAAGTTGACGGGCGCAATGCAGTGCCGCGTAGGCCATGTGTATGTGACCTTCGCAGTAAGGCTTTGTTATAGACAAGAGATGCACCAGGTGGTCTGCTTGCATATTCCTTTTCCAAGTTGTATAAAAAAAAAGATCCCCCTTAGTGTTAATGTAGGGGAAGGACCATCCCAAGTCCCCACCCTACTCCATCCTTCTCCAAGGTGATAATGATATCCTACTGTTGTTGGGAATGTTTGTTTGGATGGATGTTTGTTCGTTAGATCACAGATTTAGTTCTAGACGAAATCGGATGTTTCCGAATTTGATCCGATAAGACTTTCCGAATGTTTGGGAATAGCTTTATGTACAGGAATGTCATAAAAGCTACTTACTGCTTATCCGGGTAGCTTATACGAAGGCGCCGGGTAAAACGCAAGCTGAAGCCTGTCCTAACTATGTAGATGTAAGATACATAAGTGAGCTTTTTACTTCTATGAAGAATAATATTTAGGGCACTCTCATAACTGGGTTAGGCTGCATGGAGCAACATAGTACCCAGGAGTGAATTGCTCCTGATTAAAGTGGGTAGGAAGATCTACTATCATAAATATAGATAGCTAGGTGGTGTACGCGTGGACGAAAATGCAAATATGGTTGTAGTTTCTCCTGCAATGTAAGAAGGTTAACACAAAACACATTGAGTCTAGCGAGATAGAGTCGTTGTTTAATGTTTATATTAAACCGTAATCTCAGTTTCATGTCAGTTGAAAACTTCAACCTTTCAATATTTTTGTTTCAAGTACCTATACCTATACTACACCTAGAAGAGATATTAAAAGATGTAAACAGCATAAGTAGGTTTAGGTACTTAATGCTAAAGGTATTACCTACCCACTACAACGGACCATACTAACTCTTATGATGACTGAAATCGCATCGGCACGTAGATATGAAAAACTATTCGTGATGCCAACGAGAAACGGTCTAACTTTGGGACTACTTAGAAGCTAGTAAGTACAAACTAAGGGACGCCGCCTATATCTAAGAATGGGTGAAGTGAGGCTTCAGGTAATGCTATGACACAACTTCCACTAGTTTGTTCCGTTTCTGGCTCCTTAGTACCGAAGCATGACGTCATGAAGTGAAAATGTTTGGCAGGTGGCGCTATGCTATGTGCGTGGCAAGTAGTTTTAGTAGAACGCAAAAAAGCTGTAAAAAGAGTCGACTAAGCTTATGAGATTTAGACAGTATTTTGATACGTTATAAGGGCAAACGAAATCTTGATGTGACTCAAGGATTGATTGTGCATAAATTTGTTACTTAGGTGTTACTTAGGTACCTATAGACACTTAGGTACCTATAGGTACACAACTCATTTATTTGTGTTTTTTATGAAGCGGTGTGGTGAGCAGAGAGTAACATCTTGGCTAAAAAAATGTCTTGTCTGTGCCTGGTTGGACTGCAGCACATCGATTTGATTTTATTGGGTGACATCATGCGAATTGTATTTGAAAATGACCGGAGTGGCGCAGAGTTGAGCTCGTTATAACTAATAAATCTGCGTTTAGGTAGGTGTATGTCTGTGATCGATGCAGAACAAAATCAAAATTCAAATGACCTACATGAAAACATTTAAACTTAGACATTTTAAAATTCAAGCCACTTCTTAAATATGTCAATGTTAGTAAAAATAACATCATTAAAATTACCTACCTAATCCTACCTATGTAAAATTCATTGTAATAAAAGTTAATACTACCAACCATTTTTAGGTCTAGCTAAGCCTACTCATAGAATAGTTTCCAAATAAGTAGTAGGCGTGGTCGGCTTGGAGTGAACAAATAAATAGACTCTATTTATTTGTTCACAATCGTAAACAATTTTATCGTTAAACTTGCGCGAGTGGATGGAGGTCGTCTAAGCATTGATTTTATACGAGGCTAGAGATGACATCATAATGGCGAGAACTAGCATATCCTACATTGTTGTAAACAGTTGAAATGGAGATGAAATCATTACATTATGTAGGTACCTAAGTTGATATATTAAATGGCGGAGTGCGGGAACGCAAACATCTGTATAGCTATTCTCAAACTTACAAAAAGCCTTATCGGATCGAATTCGGAAACTTCTGATGGAGATTCCGAAAGCGTTATTCCGAAAAAATATTACGTTAGTATTCGAAACTTCCACAGAAGATTTTCAGAAATGGTTTAATAATAGCTTCGAAATCAATCGAATTATAAGTCGAATTCGACAAAAGCTATGTTTCCGATCCGAAAACTTTCGAAAACTTTAGAATCGCTACACAGAACCTACACAAACTTTGTTGTTTCGTAGGCATGTGTTGGAACTGCAGCCACATCAAGATATATCAAGGAGATATTCGATACGCCCGCATACCAATTACCTACACAATCTATATATAGTGCTACCAGTAGTTAGTGGCACGCCCTGAATGGCAGGCCACAACCTGCGTCTAAATACTAAACAGGAATTGCGGGAAATCACACTGTGGATAGAATGCTAAAACCTCAGGTCACTGACTCTCTCATTATGCGGCTATTTTAAAACAGACGACATTCTTAGCCGACTGCCTCAGAAGGAGGGTAATGTTTTGCGAGAGACCTAGGTATATGTAGGTATGTCTATCTCATTGTAACGCCCTGCAGCCTAGACGGCTAATGGATTTTGACATGAGAGGTGTCGTTTTCGTTGCTCTAATGACTAGTAAACTCATCTGTCGTGTAATTGAAAATTGAAACGATCTTCTACTCCGAAACATGGCAACCAAGGAGGTAACTTATCTAAGGTTTTATTTAAATTTCGAAGGCATGCAATAATACAGTCTATTGAAAAAAAAAACAAACGAACACTGTACTTACGTACTTATTAGTTTTATTTGAGAAAATTACTACACAAGCCTTGGCTACAACTAGGCATACTTAAAAAGTTGAAGTCCATAAGGACTTCGTATGTTCTTCTAAAGAATGAATCTCATTTACACATTCGTCCATGAATGCCTCTTGCTGGCCGCTGCAGTACCTAATGTAGGTACTTACTATTATTACAACGATATGGGTATCTAATGATAGGTATCGCCATGAAGTTTGAAATTTGTTGGGTTATAGTTTTTCAAATTTAAATATGTTTCTTTCAGATGTGGCGACTGAGGACAGCCTCCAATACCAGTTTTATCCAGTTTCGTCTGGTTCGGTGCAGTTCAAAGTGAGAGCTTCTAACGATGCCCACATCGCGCTCAGCACCGGCCCCCATGAATCCGAGCCTATAATCGAGGTCTGTAACTACTGTGGCATAATTTTTATCAGATCAACAGAAGTTCTGAGCACGCGGACTTCTCTCAACAGTTAGGTGTGTGTGGGTTGTGAGGTGACTTCATCCCCTGTTCCCTCTGACCGATATACTTACTTACAATCACCACCACCAGAGGTAGGAGAAAACCACTTCCAAGTGGCCTTTTTTATTGTACCTACGACGGGGAAACGCTTGGCCTTCGTCTCACCTAGTCGTACGTTGAAGGTGGAAGCGCACTTCATCCGAAAACCTCAACAGTTTGACGAACTATCTTAAGAGATAGTTTATGATTTCGAAAACGTAATTGTGATTTGATGGTTTTGATTTTGATTCCACAACTCGCCATTTTCAGGTGTTCATCGGCGGGTGGGGCAACACAAAGAGCGTGATCAGGCGTAACAAAACCAAGCCCGAATTGGCGGAATCCGAGACCAACGGCATTCTGAACGGGTCTGAATACCGCGGGTTCTGGGTGAGATGGGACAGCGGCATCATCTCGGCTGGTCGGGAAGGGGAAGCAATTCCGTTCATGTCTTGTCAGGATCCCATGCCCTTCCCCATCGGCTACGTGGGCGTCTGCACCGGGTGGGGAGCTACAGGCTCGTGGAAGATCGAAGGTAGGACTGTCGGATCGGGAAGTGCAAAATGTACCCAACACAAAATTGATCGACTGTTATCCATTCAGATGGTGAGGAATTCAATACTCCGGACAAGTTAGAGTACGTTTACGGCCCCGCGGCCGCGGGATCGCTGGAGTTCGAATACCGCGGGCCGCATAACTGCCACGTCAGCCTCAGCACCGCGCCGGCCGAGGTGGACCCCATGTATGAGATCATCCTCGGGGGGTGGGAAAACACACAGTCGGTTATTAGGCACTGCAGGCAGAAACCCGACAAGGTATATAGATGAAAAAAACATTAAAACACAAAACGCATCTATTCACCGTGAAAAGTACATCAATAAGTAATAATAATGTTAACTAAGTAGGTACTTAATAAGTTTTAAAAAACTAAAAATTCTTCTATTCGTTTCGTTTTCGTAGCAGGTATTTTGTGTGTTTACTATATGTTAGTTACTTTTGCGTTGCGTGAAACTTTAGTTTACGCGTAGTTAGTTATTCAAATGTTACAACAAACGTCAATTGGACTCGTCAAATCAAATCATATGATCCAAAAGCCGAGGGGTTTACTAGTAGCCTCTGAAGAGTTTCACATCCATCTCATGGTTATGATGTTATGATGATGGAGTCATCAAATCAGCATACCAAATTATAGTTTTGTCATCCAAACCATATATACCTGGGTACTTAGTACCTACATGCAAATATTTTTTTCGATACGACAATAAGAACTAAGTACCTACTTGGTAGGTTAAAATTGATCTCTAAGATTTCATTACATTATTATAACTGAACATATGACAAGCCTCATAGCTCAGTTGGTAGTAACTCTGCCTTCGGCGCTGTAGGCTGTGGGTTCAATTCCCACCCAGGACAAACATTTGTGTGATGAATATAGATGTTTGTTCTGTGTTTGGGTGTTGTATCATATAGTACGTATTTATTTACAAAAAGTATTTAAGTATTTTATCCGTAATCTAGTTCCCATATACTAAGCTATGCTTAGTTTGGGGCTAGATGGCGCTGTGTAAAATGAATGTCCTGTAATATTTATTATTATTATTATATGCAGGCAACGTCCCCAACACTAGGCTCAAGGCCCATTTCAATGGTACTTACCAGGACAGGAACGCTCATCAATAACAGATAATTACGAGTCTAAGGGTAGGATAGGAATCATGAATAAATATGACGTGGATAGGTTCCCCCAGCTTTTTGTACACCTCCTAGATAAGTTTAAACAGTTGAGCAGAAAAAGCAAGATTGTGGATTGAAAGCTGTGAAAGGGCGTAATGAGTAGGTAGGTATGTTAGTTTGATTTTGTGTGTGAATGTACTTATATGAGTGGTGACACGGTGGACATGAGCAATAGGAACGAATTTTGAAGCGAAAGTTAGGTAGGTAATAAAAAGTATAATAAAAATTATGCAAAGGCTGAGAGGACTTTTTCCGTCCCTTGCCTAGTACCTATACCTGATGCATACCTAGATAGGTACACGTCTATTCATTACAGCCATGTGAAAGCGTTGTACGGCTACAAAATTGTGTTTGAAACACTCAGGTGACAGTTCCGACACCCGGGCTGATGAACCCGAATGAGTTCCGGAAGTTCTTGGTGGAGTGGCGCTGCGGGCGGGTGACAGTGCGTGACACGGTGTCAGGCGCCGTGCTCATGGACTGGGTGGATGCTGCCCCGTTCCCCGTCACCTACTTTGGCGTTCGCTCCGCCTACGGCGCGCGCGGCACTTGGCGCATCAAACACTTCTATAGCGGCGCCGCCAGTCAGATCCGTTGAGTGCATTTTCCATGCGATAGCTTTCTGGTTGTTCCTCAGTTTCAGCCTACGCGTTGTATGGTTCTTGACAAATTGTGGCTTTAACCCTTAGTTTACTTGGTGAACGTATATCATTTAATTTACCTCATAAAATCATTGATTTTGTTTGAAATTAGAGCAAAATAATTTATTAAAAGTGGTTTATTACACTAAACAACATTATTCTAATACGTTTTTATGTTTAATTTCGTTGAGTCATGTAACAGTCTTGAGAACAAAAAAAAAGAAACTAAAAATAATATGCAAACAAAAATGAGTGCCAACTTCTCGCTAATAACTAAAATATATCCATTAATCATTGAATTTTTCACAAATACCATAAACACATCGTCTAGTATGAAAAACTAAATAAAAATTGACACATCTTCATACAAAAAAATAAACGTGCAGCGCTAACTCCTCGTATTTAGCTTATATCGCACAGTCTTTCTTGGTACATGCCAAGCATACTAAGCACCTAAGTACCGTGACAATGTATCCGAAGATCTCCATGGATTTTTTTATCTGCGGGATTTAAGTTTTTATGCTAAGGTAGCACGGAGTCCATGGGGCCTAACAGATAAATTAAGGGTAACGCATCGTGGAATCACAAACGTTTTTTGGATTCACTGATGTCATGAAGCTTCAATTTACCAATAATGATCTGATGCGTAGGCTACTTGCCCCTGAGGTTCCATCATAACCGGGTTTTTTTAACAGCCAATGTTTACTTTGTTTACTTTACTGACATATATACATAATTGTTCTAGTCAACTGTGTAGGTACGAGTGATTAACCAATAAATTCGTAAAGGAATTCGTCTTTAATTAATGGAATGCATCTGCACCTGGATGAAGTATTTGGTATGTTCGTTGGGTACATTTTGCTTCTAATCTTCGCCATTTTGCGATATCGTTTAGAATTCAAGTTTTCCTTTTCTTACTAACCTGCATCTTAGTATTCTAACGTAAGCTTCCGTTTAATGTGCTTTTAAAATAGTTTTAAATTTTTTTAATATTAGGTAATAAACAGCATGTTTGTGCATCGCCATTTTCGTTGACTTTATAATCGATAAGTTCCTTTGTAATTTATATGTAAAAGGTACATTGGTAAGTATATTAAAACCGTATTCCTCCAAGCGAAGGGTTCGGAATAGGTTCCGCTGATTTTTGTTTTCCAGCACAGATTTAGTATGTTGTTCATGTCGAAATGGCACGTCGAATTCAAATATTTTTCGGGTTCATTGGGATAGGGATAATCTGCGTAAGTAGGTATTTTTATTTGTATATAGTTTTAAAAAAGTGAAGCACCTTTGACACAGATTAGTGTCCCTATCTGTATAGCTATTATCAAACACACGGAATGTTTTCGGATCGGAAACATCACTTTTTTTCTATGTCAAATCCGATAGATTTCAACGCTAATTTCTAACCAACTACTAATGTAAAATGTTCCGAACTTTTTACAAGCCTTATTGGATCGAATTCGGTAGCTTCCGATGGAGATTCCGGATACGATCCGAAATCTAAAAAAAAAATGTCTTTTACTTTATTTTTGACAATTTGTATTAGAAACTTCCACTGAAGATTTCCAGATATTGTTTAGGAATAGCGTTGATATGCATCGGATTCTATGTCGAATACGACTAAAAGTGATGTCTCCTATCCGAAAACTTTTCATTTGTGTTTCAGAATCGCTAATATAACCTAATGCTTACTTTCAAAATTGTATTTCTATCAGACGTGCCATTTCGAAATGAACGATAATCTACGTTGGTTTGTAATGGTTTAGCTTTGCACTGCATTCTTACTATTTGCACTGAACATTATCTTTACCTACCAATATTACCTAAACATGCACAAAACTATTAAAATGATGACCAGGATACAGACGTAGCTTGATCCAAACAGATAGTATGTCACCGCTAATAAAAAACTACTTAAGACCCGTAAATTATTTCACGACAATTTAGGTAAAGTTTGTTGATTTCAATTTAGATAAAAACAGATTTTTGGATCTAAGAATTCCAATTAATATTCTTATCATTATGCTCAAATTGATTTTACTTGATGTTAAACTCTAATTCATTTTCCTACAGTTTTTAACGACTATCATTAAAGCCGTTTGGG
Organism: Venusia cambrica; assembly: GCA_951394065.1. NCBI lineage: Eukaryota > Metazoa > Arthropoda > Insecta > Lepidoptera > Geometridae > Venusia > Venusia cambrica. The sequence continues at coordinate 8,540,470 of OX596044.1, read as the reverse complement.
CAGCTCAAAAATGTATTTTGTCAGCAAACAAAACGATTTTAATAGGTGCTACTGTAATAGGTGCTATACCAACCTCCGTCGTATTATTTTGAATTATATGCTGGCAAAAAACTGTTAGCTGATTTTACTTGCTGAACGAGATTCCCCCAAGACTACAGCATAGGATCTTATAAAAGGGAAAGTATTGAGAGTTTTAGAGAGTTTAGAATGGGGCGGTAATCATCAAATGGGCTATTTTTCAATCAATTTTTTCAATCAAATGGGATTGCTAACTTAGTTGCATACAAAAACTAGATAGGTAAGTAGGTGCTTCACGTTTTTAACCAACATGTACATAAGTAAAAAAATACTAGAACCTACCTACGGTATTATTCGGTGACACGACTATCCAATGAATGAAGCTACATCTAATCTTGGAAGCCGTATCCATAGTAACCTTAAATCGTAACCTTCCAGTGCCCGCATCAGCGCCTACCGCGGCCGCGCTGTACGCGCCCCCTCCCGGCTACCCGGGCAACCCTGGTTTCGCGGGAGCGCCTGGTGGCGGGATCTGGGTTGACGCAACAGCGGGACAGGTACCCCCCGGGGCTGTCGTAGGCGGCCAGGACTGTTCTGGCGAGCCGCTGTACGTGATCAGGGCTTCGCACGAAGGCGCAATGCTGCCGGGCAAGCTCGTTGCCTCACATGGCTGCGCGTATGTGCCTTGGGGTGGAGCGGAGCAGGGCAAGCCTGAATACCAGGTGAGATTTTGAGGTTATATATTTTTATGAATGGATGGACTTGCCGCCCAGAACATGGATTATGTCTCCGATGAGGAGTTCCTCCCCGTTCCTTCCACTGCCATTCTCACAAATTTGCAAGTGGAAAAGGGATCACACCCGGGACTTACATACCGAACGCTGGACCAACTCTATAGAATGTCGACAGGTCAGAGCAGCGCTACAGACTACTTCACCAATACTAACACGACGACTCCTAAACCTCAGGAGACGAGATCTCCGAATTATAGCAGGAACACTAACGAGCCACTACCAACTAAATAAACACCTGTTTAACCATTGGAGCAACAGACGGCCTATGCAGAGACCCCAGTGGTTGATCATTCAGCCGTGACCGCTAGTACATGCCAGCGTTTCCGTTGCCCGGGGTGTCCACTAGGAGATGATGAGATAGATTTGGAACCCCCCATTGCCGTGTTTATTTAAGTATTTCAGAATAATGTCATTAAAATAGCCTATTTCTTGATCTATTTCAAAAGAGGGATTATCTCCGTAGGCAAGAGTAAAATAATTACGAAAATACAGAAATGACATCAGTTAATGGAGATTCTGGACTGTCTAGTCTTCCTGTTAGACATAAGTAACATAACATTAGTTGCCTTGTACCCGCGTGAGGGGGGTGTGCGTAGTTAGGGTGTGCGTTTAAATAATGTTCTACAGGAGTTTTACAAATAAGAGGGCAATGTGGTGTAAATGTGCGACTAAAAATAATACTACTTAGTAGGTATCTACCTTTTTTTTTACAAAGAGGAATCGGTTGGTCTATATGTCATCAGGTTTCAAGTTACGATAAGGCCGAAGGTGGAGGTGCACTTCACTCGGAATCCTCAACAAACTGAGGAAGGACTAGCTTACATATAAATGCCGGAACACATAAATTAAAATTTTTGTTATGGCGACATAATTAGGTACCACAAAAAAAAATCCTACCACCAACCAAACCAAGCACAATATTGTACTCCCCCTGGGGATCAAACCCGGGACCTCTGGATCTACTAGACCACAGAGGCGGTTTAAGACCTAAACCTACTTGTTATTGTATGTCCTGTCCTATAAAATTTATCTTTATTTCGCAGGTGTTAGTAGGCGGTCCCAGCAACTGGGTACCAACGAGCGGGTCCAACATCCCCCCCGGCGCTTTCCCTGGCGGGGAGGCGGAGGACGGGGAGCCATTGTACGTGGGGAGAGTCCGGCATGAGGGCAGCCTCACCACGGGCAAGGTCCAGCAGTCCCACGGAGTGTGCTACATACCCTTCGGCGGACAGGAGCTCGGCTTTCCCGATTACGAGGTCCTCTTGTCTTGAGGATATCCACAGCACCAAGTCGGAGCGTAGCGTGGTACACATACGACTGTCATAAAGAAACTCGCGGCGACTGTTTTTTATATTTACATCGGGTAACACCTAGGTTGAACAAGCCGCTCAGCTCTCCATACAAACGTCGAAGACAGACTTCTCTGTTTGAAGTTGATTATCCAACACCAAGAATGATATCAATTTATCTACGTCGGTGTGCAAGCCAAACTGAAAAAAAAATGGATTTGAAAAAAAAAATACTTTTCAACTTTGGTCATAAATAAATAACCTAAATAATTCCCGTATAGACGTAGAATATCTCAAAGGTTCAAATACATTTATTTTTAATAGTCGTTCAAGCAAAATAAAACATTATAAGTATCTATACTACCTACTTATATAATGTGTAACACTATCTTTTAGCTGCTCATCATTTAGTTAGCATTATATTTGAGCCGCGCCTGCCGACAAGCGACTTCTTCACCCTTAAGGAATCTTACTGATTACATTTATCTGGTTTGAGTTATGTTGCGAGATTATATCCGGGACAGCCGCTAGCTTTTGGGTAAAATGATAAATGATAATCAAACAAACAATGCTTATAACGGCTCCGTCCTTTCGCTTTTGCAATGCGCATTTATTTTATATTCTTTTAATAACATTGTGTACCATTTGCTACGATTCGAATGAAACACGTTATTCGAGCTTGTAGCGACGCATAGCTGTGCCTTATTTTATAATAAGTTATAATACGTTTTGTTATCAGTCTGATGCACCGCATAATACCTATACTATATAGATCTGCATATTTTTGTTAAATTATTATTAAATAGTATTAAAATATAAGTTGGCATATGATCGTTTTATTACTATAATAATAAATTAATATTTAAGGCCATTAATTACACACAGCGCCATCTAACATCAGAGTATTGGTGGATTTTCCAACACAAAAGTTATAAGTCATAGGTACATAATATACTTACTTATTTTATTTCAGACAGTAAAAGAAAAGTAAAAAATATTATCTAACTTATTCTACGGCCCACAGCAATACTTATATTCTTAACACTATCAGAGAAGGTGGATCTTCCCACTCATTATTTACATAAATTCATACATAATCTTCTCCTAATTAGTACTTCATTTCATGTATTTAATTTTCTTACTGCACTAACTTAGTGCAGTAAGAACCTGTTAGTGCCACTAACAGGTTACTTTAACAGGTTATTTACTATGCTATGGGTATAATGTATATATAAATATGGGTAATAGCATTGACTATTCTAATTTATTGACCGAGCGAGCGAAGCGTCTGTTTCGAGACTGGCCAAAAATGCTTTTGTCCGCTGTTAGTCGGTTTATTCTCGCCTACAACTCGCATTTATCAACCGATTTTGATGAAAATTGGGACACATGTTCCTTGATTTATTAAAATTTAGTCGATTGCGATTTTTGATCGCGGGTGAAAGAGGGAATGTTTGCTGTAGCGTTATTTATCAACTGATTTCTATTCAATTTGAAGGACACATTAAGGATTTAATTCTTCACAAGATGTTGTGAAAAAAATTGGGGAGTGGAGGGAGAAAAGGGGAGAAGTTTGCTGTAGGATTTTTTTTTTTTCGGAAAGTGTATATCAACGTTTACCAATGAGACAACGCAGTCCTCGCCCCTACACGGAGACTAGCCCGATCAGACAACATGCCCAAAGTGATAGGTCCGGACGTATATAACAAACTTCCTGGTAGTGTTAAAGATGCTCCTAGCCTTAACAACTTTAAATTCAAACTAAAAAACTGGCTCATCGATAAGGCGTTCTACAGTTTTGTCAAATTTATAAGCAAATGATTATATAGACGAGACATGATGAGTGTATTCGAAGTGAATTTTATGCGTGTTATTTATGATTTTTTGGTATTTCGTGATGATTATTATGTACTTACAATTCTGACTTATAATTTGACAAATTATTAATAAAAGGTTTATATCTCCGCCAGACAAATCCGTAGAACTACACCACCAGGTTCGATCTCGTCAGACCTAGGGAACGCGAGTAATCGCTAGAACTTATACCTTATTATTTGCTCAAAAATCTAAAATGAAAAGTGAACGAGCAAAGCATCGATTATTACATGGTTATAAGCGCTCGCGAGATCTACTGTTGCCACCAATCAACTTACCTACCCACAGTAATTCTATAACCAAAATTCTAGAAAATCATCGAACACACACCCGTAAGGAAACATCGATAATTATCAATGAAGTCACACGTTATAGGTACCTCACGCCTTTCAACACACGAGTCACACATGAATATACCTACATAAACTTTATCCGTCACATTGAGAGAATAAAGTTCAATTTACCTACTACGCCATACAAAAAACCGTTACAAATTTTTTTCAAGGCAAAATGTTTTGTTTGTTAAAACTTTACATTTAAACAAAAAATCTTTAGATTATTGATGGAAACATCATAAAACATGACAAGAAAGCTATATTATAAAATTAGCAGAAACTTATAATTTGGTTCAAATTGTTCAATTTGAGAATCGACTTCAGGACCATCATTAGACAATTTGCTGTGTTTTACAATATTCATTGTTACCGTAGTCGGTACCTACCTAACAATCAAATAATCTAGTCATTACTTAAACATGCCATACATCATTATATCACACAGCTTACCTTGAATTACTACGAAGTGATGAAAACAACACTTACATATAGGTAGTTTAAGTTTTTTTTTAATGGCAATCAGCTTAACCATTTTGCCGGTGTCGCATCATTTTATTAATTATTAAAATAGGACAAAAAAAACGCGCGACGTAAACAAATTTTAGAAATAAAAAGATAACAAAACCAGTTTATAATTTTTTATGCTATTTGAATTTATGAAATTTACTAGACAATTATATATAATTGGGTCTTTCGAATTTAGAAGAAACGAAATGTTTAATGGAAGAGGGATTTTGATGTTGATGAGTGACTGAAATAATTTTGAATGATCTTATATCTCTCTATATATATCAGGGACATGAAAATAATATGATTCAGGTCACCTTCATCAATACCACATTTACATATGGATGAATCTCTCACATCAATTTTAGTTTAACAGTTTTATTTATTCTATCTAATGCCAGAGAATAGAAACTCTAAATAATGAAACATGGTCCACGATAGACAGCGCTAAATTCTAAATATAAATCTTCATCATTAACATCGCCATCCCCACAGTCATCTTCATCATCATCACAACCCTATTCTTTATCATCATGTATTCTGTTGTTGCCAACAATGCAAACAATTTTCAGGTCATTCGATTAAAATGAAGTAACTACCGATACCTACCCAAATCACGTAGGTACATAAACTTATGATAACACACGTGCTACTTACTACTTACTTACTACCTTTAGGATAGACTGGTTGAAACAATTTAAACCTCAATTGTATGTTGTGGAGTTTATTTTGTATTTAGAAGCAACATTTTTGTGCAACCAGAAGGAATATATGGTGGTAAACAGTGCTGGTTCAAACCTTTGAAACCATAAGGGTGGGGGTGCGGATGCCTAGACCTGGATAACTAATTGGGAATCGTTTAAATGTCTGGGTAGGTCAAAGGGAATGCCACTAACCTTCGGGTGGCTGCTCTGCCGTTTGTATGTCCACGCGTGGGCTCTGCTTCTTTAGTATCACACGTAATCGTTAGGTATTACAGCAATTATAATAAGTAGGTAATTGTTCAGCGCGTGCGCGTCTATGACCGCGGTTCACTGCTGCGGGTGCGGGCTGATGGACGAGTGCTCAAAATGAGAGGAAATCATTACTTGTTAACTAAAGAGGTATCGAAATCAAAACTACAGAAAACTACACATAATAGGTAGGTAGTAGGTAATAGCTAGGTAATTACGTATTACCATGGACGAAGTTTCTTCGTCCATGGTATTACCTATCTAAAACACTACATAATTAGCTATTATGTAACTATAAATATAAAACCTACTCGAATGTCTCGCGCGATTTCATAGAAAAAAATGGAAACATTTGCATTTTTATTGAAAGATTTGTGCATTCGTGTTTCTGGAAACCCAGATAGAAGACTAACACCAAAGCATCATGTACATCCCTACCCTACATACGTACCCCAATTAGATCCGTAGGTTTAGATACCTACCTACAAGCACAGATAATTACCTATCGCTTATTCTTATGAGAGGCTGTACGCCTCTCAAGTTTAACCTTTATATCAGAGTAAAATTAAAAACTACTGAATGTTTGATTTCATATATATGTAATATAATGTATTTTTAATACATCAACTTTATAAAATATAGCTTTTGAACCTCCTTTACGGAAAACTCCTCCATTATAATCTATCCAAATCTCACACTCCTCCATGAGGGTCCCATGCAAAGATTTGTTCATGCACGTATAATAATATATATATATATATATATATTACAGGACATTTATTTCACACAGCGCCATCTAGCCCCAAACTAAGCATAGCTTGTAATATGGGAACTAAACTACGGATAGAATACTTAAATACTTTGTAAATGCATACATACTAAGTATATGATACAACACCCAAACACAGATATGCATCACAAAAATGTTTGTCCTGGGTGGGAATCGAACCCACAACCTACAGCGCAGAAGGCAGAGTTACTAATAACTGAGCTATGAGGCTTGCCAATAATAATAAGGTTATGTATTATGTACATGTACCTATTGTTCTTCATCGCTATCATCGTTACTTTCGGAATTGCCATGTTCCGAATGAACACTGGACGTTTCCGACGATATTTTTCTCCAAATGACAGCATCGGGCAATAGGTCGGGAACTACCAAGATCTCGTACTGATGTTTCTGTACTTCTATGTCTTTGTACGTTAGGTAGCATGTCTTGTAGTGCGTGTGTACTTTTCCAGGGATGAGGTGGCCTTCGACGTTTGCTCTGCCTATGAAAAACGGTTCTCCATTTGACTCGGTTGCATATCCTGCCGCGAATGCATGCGGTGGTATGAGGTTCCCCGTAGTTTTCACCCACGACGCGTTGTAGCCGCATAAAATCTGAAATTTAATACCATGGGGTCGATATACGAAACGCCAGGGACTTCTTCATCCCGTCATCCTGTGGGAATACCCCAACACTAGCCAATTACCCTAAAATTATTGCTGCACAATTTTAAGGTTCGTAGCTGTAGACAGCACCAGCAGAGGACAGCGACACAGCATCATACAAATGCTTTTTTTATTATTATTGTACGACGGGTAAGCACTTGGCCTTCATCTCACCTGGTTACAAGTTGAGATAAGGCCGAAGGTGAAGGCACACTTCACCTAGAATCCTCAACAAACTGGCTATCTTACCTCTAAATGCCGGAACACAACAATATTTAGAATTGTTATTATGGCGACAGAATTAGGTAAGATGGTGGTAGCTTGCCAGGCGGACATACAGTCCTACCACCAACCAAACCAAGCACAATATATACTCCCCTTGGTGATCGAACTCGAGACCTTTACATCTGAAATAGGTGGGTTTGAACCACTAGACCACAGGGGCGGTTCATTCAATACATAACACAAGACAATATATTAAGAACCAGTACTGTCACTTGCCGCTTGTCGGCTGATGGAGCTGCCTGCAGTTGGCTTCAAACTTGTGCCTTCATCAACCTTCATCAGTATAATTAGATTAATAATTTTACAAACATAAAAAAACTTGGAGATTCCTCTAAGTGACTTTTACTACCAGTAACGTATTACCGCGACGGTACCCTTTACGATCAGGTGGACCTTTACAAATGTTTTATTGACACAAACATTGACAATCCGCGACGGGACTCGAGCCCGCATCTTTTCTTAAAGCCGGAAACGCTCTAACCTATTGAGTAACGAGGTTCTGACGCAGATACCGATTTTTTGTGCCTTTAAGTGTAACATTTCTTAATGTTGTAACTAAAGAAAAAAGAAAGTGTTATTCAAAAAACACAATAACGTAGTGTCTCCCCTTAAATAGAAACTGTAAGAAACGTATCATTGGACACATTCTTTAAAATAATTTCTTTTATAATATAATAAAAATATATATTCGTTACATAATTATATATTTTTATTTTTTATTAGAAATTGTAGTTTTCATTGACAAGGCTTATTATGCATTACATTCATTAGAGTGCTAAAATCGCGGCAGAAACGATTATGAGAGTTGACAACGGCACGCTGTAGGTGGCGCATGCGTATCGTAAATAAAACCTTTAGATAATTCTTATTCTGAGATCGCGTTGCTGGTATGTAGTAAGTCAATATTCATTGTAGGTATCAAAATATTTCACTTGTAAATTTTGAAACGTACCATTTTGAATAAATATTTTTATCGAGATTTTTTTTTTGTTATTATGTTTTCAGCTTACTTTTAATGTATATAGGTACATGAAGTAATATATATATTTAAATTTGACTCGCGGCTTGTTCAGAAGTACTAGAATTTTCCATTTGAAAAAGAGGAAACGTCTACTGACAGACCCTTAACGGTTATTTTATACCCTAGCATTTTCTTAAAATCATGATGTTTAATTTAGTACCAACAATTCACATTATTTTAGTTTCTCCTGTCCTGATTGTGAACTTCCACGGCATCATAACTACTCATTTAGTGCCTTCGCTTTGGTAGGCGTTGCCGTTGGAGTTCACAGATGTTAAAAAGCCTGGCTGGCGTGTGCACATTCCAGGGTCTAAGAATCACGATCGATATTATCGTGGAGATTTTGAACTCCTTCGCCATCCCTGGACCAGCTGACTGTACCTACGGCGAGTCCTTTCCTCTGGACTTCTTACCCTGCGGCTTGCTTACCAGGAGAGTACTGAACCGGGAAGGAGAAACAAATACTCAAATATAATCAGCATTCTGTTCGGCTTGCATCCACGCTGTAGCCCCCACTGCTTTGCTAACGGGCTAATCATACTTATAATAAATTTCTTGTACCCGGAGTTGAGTGTTTTCATTGACATTGGAGAGATAGTAACTCCCTGTCACACTAACTCACCGAGTAAATTCACATCCGGGACAACATTAGCCTACATAGGCTAGATTTTAATATAGAAAGAAAGAAAGAATGAGACCGTATACCTGTTTGCCACGTAAGCAAAGCAATACCTGACCTACCAATATTCACGCAAACGTATCTGGCCGATTACGGCGGCGGCGTTGTCGCTGTCGTCGATGAGAACGAGTCAAATTTCAATATGGCGTCGTTAGTTCTACTTTTAGCCACTGGCAGTGGCAGGATAAGTTTGCGTGGCCATACATTCATGTAACTGAACTGAAGTGACACCAATGAAATGCGATTATAAAGTTAGTAGGTACGTAGGTTGTATTTACCTCACAATTACTCTTTCTGGCAGACTGAAGGCCATATCCCACAAAGGCACAACCTTGTGAAGGCATATATTTCCCAGGCGTCAAAGATCTAACGTGCATCGCACGGGCTATGTAAAGGACTTCTCCTTGCTCATATCCACCAATGAACGCATCTTGCGGTATTGGATCATTTTCTTTAGTTTCAACCCAGTGTAGTTCCCCGCCTTCAATAGGTTTTACTGACAGCGACCGAAAAATTAAAGGCGACACTGGAACAATAAATCAATGCATTACTTTTCGCCCACTGCTGTCAGATCCAGTGGGCCCTGGTTCGAACCCGAGGGGGAGTACAATATTGTGCTTGGTTTGGTAGGTGGTACCTGTTGAATTTTTTAGGAATTTCTCGTAAATACTAAATCACAAAATAAACTTTTGGAAAAACAATGATTTTACAAGTTGTCCAATAAATTATTTGAGTGCCTGTTTCTAACACTCAAGGTTCCCAATAATGACAAAAGATGCATTGAGTAAGGAAAACCTTTTTAAGGTACTAGTCATACAGAAGTTGGACACCTAAGTTGGCTCAAGTAGCATAATTATATCTGTTAGAACATTCAGACTTAGCACCTTCAATCTTCCAGTGGCCAATAGATCCCCATCCAGTGCGCACAGCTATGTGGTCAATTGGATGTGAAAGCGGGTCCTTATACTGAATAAATGGCGGCTGGCCCCTCACGCCAGCAGCGATCTTATTGTTTTGCCAACGAATCCAAAGGTCAACGAAATCATTTGCATTCAGTATGCCACGTGTTTCCACTTTTACTTTGTCGGGTTCTCTGCGATTTCTTCTGATTATTGATTTTGTGTTGTCCCATCCTCCAATGTGAATCTACAATTGAAAATTGAAGGATTGTAGTCAAACTAGTTCCTCTATTTTCTAAAAGTACCTACTATAGTATGTACCTAATAATGATTAATTAAATATTGTAAGTAGTCTACCTACCTATTAGATAATTAATAACTATTAAAATAAACAAAGTAAACAAACATGTATATATGTAAGTACTTACTTATTATTAAACTTAACAATCATTTATTCATCATTCTATTAACTTATATTATATAACAAATTAGTCATTAAATACTAATAAGTATTTAATGACTAATAATAAGTCATTAATTATTATTAAACTAAACATAACACCTATTTACATATACACACATCAACATTGTCTATGGATATTCCATTTCGAAATGATTTGCTTACAAACTATTTGCTTTTTAGTAAAAGTTTAGATATGGAATTAAACCTCTTTTGTTCCCTTTTCAAAATTTAGAAAAAAATAAAAATAGAACGCAATATACAAAAGATAGAATGGGGACTCCGATTTAAATTAAACAACGTTAATTTTGCCTAAGATAAATTAACTTTTATTTAATTATCAATTAGTGCTATCTAAGTAATTTTTAATTTTAACGGATCTTGTGATATTCGTAATGTCATGGAACGTCGACATTTAAGCAGAGAAGAAATGATAAGAGCGATTGGCATGTTACAAGCCGGTGCTACCCAACGCGTGGTTGCCAATACCCTTAACACCAATCAAAACGTAATTTCTCGATTGTGGTCACGTTATCGTATTACTGGGGATGTAAGAGAGCGCCACACTGGAAAAAAACGAGTAACCACTCCTCGACAAGATAGTTTTCTCCAAAATTCCGCCAGGAGGGAACCCAATCTCACAGCAAAGCAGCTAGTGCAAAGGCTTCAGTCAGCGACCAAACCGTCAGAAGAAGGCTACATGAAGTCGATCTTCATTCTCGTAGGCCGCTTCGTGTGCCAGCTCTACGACGAGACAATCGCGGAAGGCGACTTCTTTGGGCTCAAGAACATTTGTTATGGAACAATGGCCAATGGACAATGGTTCTCTTTACTGATGAGTCTCGGTTTGGATTCCACCCCGATTCACGAAGAACACGTGTTTGGAGAGTTCCAGGCAGAGAAAGTCGCCTCCAGCAGCCACAAGAGGTCCATTCGTACCGAGGTGGGACAATCATGGTTTGGGCGGGAATTCGTATTGGCGCGCGAACCGAGCTCATTTGGATAAGAGGCAGCATGACTGCACTAAAATACCGGAACGAGGTCATAGAACCTGTGATCATCCCTCACAGAGTTCAAATTGGCCAGGAACTTCAGCTCATGCATGATAATGCCCCTCCACACACGGCGCGTTTGGTGTCAGCTGCCTTCAGGAAAATGATGTCGCGGTTTTGGACTGGCCTGCACAGTCACCCAACTTAAACCCAATTGAACACGCTTGGGACATGTTACAGCGAAGGGCTTTCAGCAATTTGCCATCAAAATTGACCACAGAAGACCAACTTTTTTGCCATTTAAAAAGAACATGGGATCGCATACCCCAGCGAGACTTTGACACCCTAATTTTGTTTTAACCGGTGCAGATGTGTTATCAACGTCAGGGGAGGCAACACCGATTATTAAATTGTAAAAAGGTAATTTTATAAAGTCATGGCAACGTAAAAATAGTTTTAACACAATTTACCGAACCTTGTAAATTTTCTGATTTTTCGAGATTTTGTTCCTACTTTAATGTTTATTAAAAAATTATATAAAACTGTTGTTTTTATTATTATTAATAAACAACACAAAATAAAGATTCTTGCCATAGGTACCTAGTTTTGTAAAGAAATTATTTTCAGTTTTTGTAAAAATCAACAAAATGTTGAATATCCCTAGACAATGTTGATGTGTGTATGCTGAAAAGAACAGATTAAGTATATTTTACCAATGTATATTCTGTGCCCTAAGTCATTGGCGTAGCTAGAGCCATAGGCTATAACCTAGCTTACTATGTAACTGAACATTATTTAATTCAGCTCACTGACTAAGGAATGAGCAGCACAAACCTCAGTAGCAATATTGTCAGCTGGGCTGGCAAGACAAGCAAGTAGCCAACCCCGATGTTCAGTGCATCTCTCACCTAAAACAATGCCTTACTGCGTTGGTCACATATACAAAAAACATAGCCTACGCAGCACTGCATTGCGCCTGTCTTGAGGCATAAAGGTGTTAAGCCTCACATGCCTGTAACTTCACACTGGCAAACATACCCTTTAAACCAGAACACACCAATGCTTCAATGCACCAATTGCTGCTTGGTGACTGAAATCCATATGGTGGTAGTAGGTACTTCCCCGGACGAGCCCTTTCACAAGGGGCTTTCTACTCCTCTTGAATTGAAGATCTCAGTGAAGTTATTAGATAGTGCTCAGGAGGATGTGGCTGCTCATCTTCTGGTGTAGTGTGTTTTGCGCCCAAGCCTTTTCTATTGTCTAGCATGGTTACAACTAACAGCCAAGGTTGGCTTGTCTTTAATATATTATTATTACTGATCTTAGTTATTACTCCTCATTCCATTGATTATACATTTATGGAGGAAGGTGTCTCGGATCCCTAGCATAGTTTGGGAGAGGCCTATGTTCAGCAGTGGATGTAGGTATGTGCCTAGGTATGCCTGAGATTAATGCAAGAGTTAGGTGTTGAAAATACTCACTTCAGTCATAGGATCACTCTCAAAAGGTCCATTTGTAAGAGCAATGTGGGCATCATTTGTTGCCTTTACCCTAAGCTTTATGGCTCCTGAAGACTCGGGTATAAAAACATATTGCAAGTTATTTTGTGTATGAATATCTGTAAGCAACAAATATAAAATTATAGGAACTAAGAAAATTCAGTACAAAAACATTACAATGGCAACCACATGCAAAAGTTATTAAATCGTGACACCCACCTTTAAGAGCAAGGAATGATTTGTTTCCCTATACAATAATTAATAGCACAATACATATTTGTAATTGTAAATACGTACAATCAAAAGATAAAAAATATTTAAGAAATAACAAAAAGCCAATTCACTTTTTTGGGCTGTAATTAAAATCAACATTTTCCGCCTCTGTGTGTATTATTAGATTAGGTTTCTTAGGTTTTTTGGGTGGTAGTAGGACTATGTCCACCTGGCTTAGCTACTACCATCTAACCCAATTCTGTCACCATAATAACAATACTAAATTGTTGTGTTCCAGCATTTAAAGAATAATATATATATAGGTAAGATAGCCAGGTCCTTAGTCTGTTGAGGATTCAAGGTGAAGTGTGCTTCCACCTTCAGCCTTATTATGACTTGACACAAGGTTAGATGAAGGCCAAGTGCTTTCCATCAGTATATAAAAAGGTGTTATATAATGGAAGTATAAAATTATCTAGTATGAGATTAATGGAAAGAATAAGCAGGCCTTGAGTTTTTTTGTATTTCAAATGATTCCATCCCGGGTTGTGAATTTTTGTGTCATTATAACATTTGTTTGTACCTATACATTTAAAAGCTGACTGATTGACTTTATTGACAATAAATGTGCAGCCGTAACTCTGGTTTAGGCTGCACATTGATGTCTTAAAAGTGCTTACCTACCTAAAAGAAAATTAAAAAATGTGTGAAAATTTCAAGTTATGACCTGTGTAGCTTCCTATGGTAGGCTATGGCATGGCTAAAAAAAACAAAGTTTCCGGTAATCATAGAATACTATTACTCACAAGCCGGTGTTTCACTAGTATCTGATTTATCAGAATACTATACATTATTAGCATATTTAATGGTTAGTTAAATGTTATGGGCCTAAGGAATAGGTTCACACATGCATGGGTGTGTAAGCTAGTAAGTACCATCTTACCAATCCAATCTCCCATTGCAGTTGCAGGTAACTTTATGGTCTACTCAGTTTCTCTTCTCCGAAACGAAACATCTGTATCTGTAGGTATTAGATTAGCTAAGGTAGGTAGCTAAGCCTACTATTCGCACGTAAATTTTACCCAGCCCGCCCAGCCAGACCACAGATTAGAATAATACTACTCACAGTCACAGAATAAGAAGGGATGGAAGATAAGATATCCGAAATTTACGCTACCATCACACCATCCCATACCTTTAATAAACCACTTAACTAGGTACCTCAACTCAACAACCATTTTTATTTTAGGGTAGGTGTATTATGTACAAAACCATAGTACAAACTGATTCGTAAAATTTGTTTAGGTCATCTTTCTTATCTTCGTTCCCATCATTGCGTAGATATTTCCCAGAATCCCTTAGGTATCATTGCACTCTTACACGACTCCTCTAAAAGGGCATAGAATACTACCTATTACTCACTAGTCGTGTTGTCGTAGGTTTTACAACGAAAAAAGCTAAAAATGAGTTTTTTTATTTTTTAATGGAACCGACTTCACCAATCAGCATATAAGATACTGGAGCTGAGCATATACATAAAACACTTGACTGACCAACTTAAATTTAAAAATAACATCTCACCTAACTTTAAGTTAGAACTATTTTTAATTGAAGTTGGTCAGTCAACTCTTATATGCTCAGTGAGTCAAGACGGTTCCATTTTTTTTTCAAAAATGACATTTTAGGTAGAATATGATAGATTCAAGTTTTTTTTTTCACAACATCTTTGTAGAATTAAATCCCTAATGTGTCTGTGGCGTATCCGAACTACAGTTAATAAGGTTGGCAACACCATTTTTATTATTATAAGACTTCCTGTTTCCGGAAGGAAGCCATATTTACTTATGTCACGAGAACTGAGTGTTCGACTGAGCTCACAGCTTTTATGTATCAAACTTTAATTGTACCAGTATTGAATAAATTGTGATCTGTGGATATTGTGGTTTGGTGTTGGCGAGCCCTCTCTACCGATAAGTCGACTGGCGACTAGGCTTCCTACATTGGTGACCCCGACGTGATTTTCCACGTGCGTACTGAGCTGTACCTACCATCAGCTACCTACGCTAGAACGAGCCTGCAGACGACTACATACTCTTCAAATTCCCGGGTGACTGCTAACCAGTCGCCGCCGGGAGTTTTCGTGACGGAGGAGGCGTGAGCACAACGCGGTTCGCGGCGTTGGCCGCCGGCGCGGGCGCACCGGCATTTTTCTACCCTTGCCTGCATCTATTTGCGCGAGGGGCGAAGCGCCTTGCTACCTGCGACACACCTACGTTATCAGTGCAGTGTCATTCAATCAGTTAGCGTCATACCTAATCTACCAGTTCAGTGCAATATTCCTATAAAAAATTTTATCGGCCATCTTAGTTAATTTACGATTTTTGTCAAATTGTCAAGTTGTGCCGCTGTTGCGTCGTTTCGCGCCACCTACCGGACATTGCTAGAACTTGTGCACTATCGATCAAGCAAACCGAGTGACATTGGTGATTTTTGACATAGTGGCTAACTTCTGACAGAACAAGTGAACGGTGAATGGTGAATGCAAACCACTTGTTCTTCACTTCACGTTTTCCAATTCTCCGGGTTCGGTGCAATCATCGCAAGTAAACAAACAAAACTTTACTAGAACTTTTTCTGTTATTAGTGGAGTGTATTCATCGTAAAACATAGAGGACTTCTAGTACATTAGATAATGTAAATATAACTGCAAGCGTGAATGTCATCTATGTACAAGGCATGTGATCAAGTTTGTTTACACCCTGTGTTTCACTGAATCTAGTACATATATGTTGCACTGACGCATTAATTTATAGTTATACACAGAATATTATTTTTATTCACTTTATTGGTGCAATTCTGTGATTTTTTTGTAACTTTGTCATATTTTGTAATTTGTGTTTTCCTTTTGCGATCTTACCGAGTACTAACGGCTTGCATTCCAGTCTCTAATTTTGCATATTTTTTAAACATGGCAGAAGCTCTGCAGACTAAACTCGACCTTCTTCTCGCTCAGAATGAGAAACTTGTTCTGCAAAACTCTGACTTACAGGGCAAACTATCAGAAGATTTGCAATCTTCCAGACTACAAGCTCCGGCTACAAATGCAGTGCGACCTAAACTTGCACCATTCTGGCAGGAACGTCCTGCCGCATGGTTCGCCCACATTGAGTCACAGTTCGCACTATGCCACATAACAGTGGATGAAACCAAATACAATTATGTCGTTTCCCAAATTGATTCCAGATTGTCTCATGAGGTTGAGGACCTGGTTGTCAGTCCTCCCAGCAAAGACAGGTACGCATGGATAAAAGATGAGATGATTCGGCGTTTCTCCACTTCAGAGACACAGAAGGTGCGTTTGCTGTTATCAGGTGAAGAGCTAGGTGACCGAAAGCCTACACAATTTCTCCGACATCTACGCTCACTTGCAGGTAAAACTTTTGCTGATGACAAAATTTTGCGCGAGCTTTGGCTACAGCGTCTGCCCCGTAACGCTCAGGCTATTTTAACTGCTCAAGCTGACCTGTCTCTGGACAAAGTCGCTGAGCTGGCAGACAAAATTTTAGAGGTCAACCCAATTTCAACATGTGCTGTATCGGTTGGTCCATCTACTTCCTCTGACTGGGCTGCAATAACTAGCCAGATTCAGGAGCTCTCAAAACAAGTGGCGGCACTGTCTACCCAGCGACCCCCCCAGCAACCCCAACAATCCAGATCTAGGTCTAGATCTAGACAACGAACTCGAGACCGTTCCCTATGCTGGTATCATGCTAGGTTTGCCACCAAAGCCAACAAATGTGTAGATCCATGTTCCTGGTCGGAAAACCAACCGAACAGGCAGTAGTAGCGGCGACTGACTGTTATACTAGTAGCCGCTTATTTGTCGTGGATAGAGAGACCAAACATAAATTTCTCATAGATACTGGTTCGGACCTATGCTGTTTCCCTAGGAAATTAACTAGTAATAGGTGTCGGAATGCTGACTTTGACTTATCTGCTGCCAATGGCACCTCCATAAAAACCTATGGTTGTCATACCTTCAGATTAAATCTTGGTTTGCGCCGCGATTTCAAGTGGAATTTCATAATCGCTGACGTTGATACTGCCATTATTGGCGCTGACTTCATGGCCTACTACAATTTACTACCTGACTGTACTAACAAGCTTTTACGTTGTGGAGTGACAGGGCTTACTGCTCCTGCCTCTATTGCAAACCTATATCAACCTAGTGTCAGGACGGTCAATATTAAGGAGTCATCTTTTAATGAGATTTTATCTCAATTTCCAGCGATCACAAAGCCACCAGGTATTCATCGCGACGTGAAGCACAACACTGTGCATTTCATCACGACTACCGACGGTCCACCCGTCGTGTCCCGGCCACGCCGACTCGCACCGGACAAGCTGCGTGCGGCGCAAAAGGAGTTCGCCGATATGGTGCAAGCTGGTACCGCACGACCTTCTAAGAGTCCATGGTCATCAGCACTACACATGGCGCCGAAGAAAGACTCTTCGTGGCGCCCATGTGGAGATTACCGAGCGTTAAACGATCGCACCATACCTGACAGGTACCCTGTACGTCATATAGGAGATTTCGGGCATGCTTTGGCTGGTTCTACAATTTTTAGTACCATTGATCTTGTAAAAGCTTATCAGCAAATACCCGTAGAACCAGCAGATGTCTGTAAGACGGCTATAACTACGCCATTCGGCCTCTACGAATTTCCCTTCATGTCATTTGGATTAAGAAACGCTGGGCAGACATTCCAGCGTTTCATAGATGAGATTGTGCAAGGGCTGGACTTCTGTTTTCCGTATATTGACGATATTTTGATTTTTTCCCAAAACACTGAGGAACATGCTAACCACCTCCGCATACTTTTCCAAAGATTAGCTGACTACGGTGTAGTAGTAAATCCGAGTAAATGCGTATTAGGTGTCAGTGTAGTTACTTTCCTCGGGTACAAAGTTTCCAAGGATGGCATATGTCCACCGGATGAGAAAATCGAAGCTCTTAAAGAATTTTCACTACCAAAGACTGCTCAAGGTCTTCGCAGATTTTTGGGCATGATTAACTACTACAGACAGTTTTTACCCAACGCAGCCAAAACACAATCACCTCTTATTGATTTCCTTACAGCCACAAAGCTCAAGGGAGCCAAACCAATGCCATGGACACCTGAACTTGAGCGCGCTTTTCATGCCTGTAAGGACAGCCTCTCACAGGCTACTCTGTTGGCACACCCAGTGCCTAACGCCCCATTGGCCTTGTACACAGATGCCTCAGGTGTACAAGTAGGTGCAAGCTTGCAACAACAAACCAATCTGGGTTGGCAGCCGCTAGCTTTCTTTAGCAAAAAGCTGACAGAAAGTCAATCCGTCTGGCCAGCATACTATAGGGAACTTTTAGCCGTTTACACTGCAGTTCAGCATTTTCGTCATATATTAGAGGCGCAACACGCCACAATATATACGGACCACAAACCTCTGCTATACGCTTTTAAACAACGCAGAGAGAAACTGCCGCCCGCCCAACTTAACCAATTAACATTCATCTCACAGTTCACTACTGACATTCGTCACGTGAAGGGGGAAGACAATGTTGTCGCTAATACAATGTCTAGGATTGAGGCTATCTCTTTCGACGACAACTATTCCGTTTTAGCACAAGCTCAGGAAGCCGATGACGAGTTAAAAGTGATATGCCATAGTTCCTCTTTAAAAATTGTACCTACAATCATTCCAGGGACAGACATCACTATTCAATGCGACGTGTCGACGGGTAAGCCGCGACCCTACCTGCCGCTGCAGCACCGTCGCGCAGCGTTTGAGCGTCTGCATTCTCTCAGTCATCCCGGCTCCCGCGCCAGCGCGCGCCTCGTCGCTGACCGCTATGTATGGCCCGGCGTCAACAAGGACTGCCGCACCTGGGCGAAGGAATGTTTGTCGTGCCAGCGAACAAAGGTTACGCGTCACGTATCTGCGCCCCTTGGAAATTTCGCTGCACCGTCCTCGAGGTTCAGGCATGTTCATTTAGACATTATTGGGCCCATGCCGTCATCCAGAGGCTATTCTTATTGCCTTACGGCCATCGACCGTTTTTCGCGTTGGCCTGAAGCTTGGCCGTTGGTTTCCATCACCGCCGAGGAGGTTGCCGATCGTTTCGTGGAAGGGTGGATCGCACGTTTCGGTGTGCCCACCTCGGTAACGACAGATCGAGGCCGCCAGTTCGAGTCCGACCTTTTTAGGCGACTGATGGACATATGCGCGACTAAACGCATTCGTACGACAAGCTACCACCCCCAAGCTAATGGGATGGTAGAACGTTTCCATCGTCAGCTCAAGGCCGCCCTGATGTGTCACAGCGAGACCTGGCACAGAGCTCTTCCGTTAGTCCTTCTAGGTATTAGAACAGCTCTCAAAGAGGATTTAAAATGCTCATCAGCCGATTTAGTATATGGAGAGCCACTACGCTTGCCAGGTGAGTTTCTTGACTCAACTCCCCTCCAACTGAATAGGGTTGAGGATTTCGTTACACAACTGCAGAGTCACATGGCCAAGCTACGTCCTGTCCCGGCCGCCCGCCACGTTCGGCCAACATCATTCGTATTCAAAGACCTGGACAGCGTCTCACACGTCATGCTGCGAGATGACACCGTTCGTCGTTCTTTACAACCACCGTATACAGGTCCTTACAAGGTGCTTTCGCGTGATAGCAAATTAATAACGATTGACATTACAGGAAAGCAGACCACAGTCAGCATTGACCGCGTTAAGCCTGCCTATCTGGCACCTGACCCTGGGGATACCCCATCTCTAGTAACAGCCGCACCGGAACCACCAGCACCGCTCGCTGCGCCCCTTGCTCCGCAGCCACCCGCATTGCCTTCTCCTGGTTTGCCTGTTATTACTCGGTCAGGTCGCACTGTTAGATTTAAGCCTAGATTAGATTTATAATTTTTCTTGTTTTGTACCTTATAAGCAAACTTATGATTTAGTTTTAAGTTAATCTTATTTTGGTTTTGTGGTAAGTCATCAACCTTATTTTCTTTTTGTACTTTTATTTCTCCGTAGGGGGGTGGTTGTGGCGTATCCGAACTACAGTTAATAAGGTTGGCAACACCATTTTTATTATTATAAGACTTCCTGTTTCCGGAAGGAAGCCATATTTACTTATGTCACGAGAACTGAGTGTTCGACTGAGCTCACAGCTTTTATGTATCAAACTTTAATTGTACCAGTATTGAATAAATTGTGATCTGTGGATATTGTGGTTTGGTGTTGGCGAGCCCTCTCTACCGATAAGTCGACTGGCGACTAGGCTTCCTACATGTCTTTCAAATTTCATTGAAATCCGTTGATAATTAACGCTACATCAAAAATCCCGATCAAAAATTCGCGATCAACTAAACAATTTTAATAAATCAACAGACTATGTATACAGATATACAGTACAGAGCTGCAGTATTAGTAGTAGTGAGCAAAGACCTTATACTTACTAACTAGCTGTGTACCAAAAAAATTTGTATGGCCAAAATGAAATCTATGTTTTGCATTTAGGGTTACTAACTAGCTTTTCCCATATAAGCGGTAGCTAGCTAAAAGTGGTCCTGGCGAGAGGGCTCCCACTGGTAGGGTGTCTTTGTCTGACTGACGTAAGTAAATACCTACAAACAAATCATAAGCAAAGTAACTAAACCAAATTCAACAATCAGATTCTTTAGGGTAACCATGATTTTTTTTTTATCAATATTTTTTTTACGATATCGCAGTGGTTAGGCTAGGAAGGTAGGTCTTAAATTGGAGATGTATCGACCACGGTCAGAATTTACGAAAGGGAAAATTATATGTGAAGACTTTATTCCTGGTTATTGTAGGAAACTGCTGAAACCTGATGCGGTTCCGTCAATATTTCCTGAGGTAAGAATAAATCATCCGAGTGTCTCCGTGCATTAACCTAATAACTTTGAGGATTCAAATCCTGCAACGCCTTTTTCACATAGTTCTCCTGAACCGATTTCCATAAAATTTTGCATTCGTGTTAAAGTCACATGTGCTGGTAGCAATTCCGAACAGGCGGCAGATTTGACATTTCTAAGGGATCCTAAAAAATCTTACTGAATAAAAATATTTGACTTTGACTTTGAACAAATCAATAGAAAAATGTTCAAATTAATATTTTTTTTTCGTCCCGAATATTGCAACCCGTTCATTTGATCTCATTTAATAATAATATTATGCAGGGATATCTCACATTTGACAAACATACCTAGCTTTTTTTGTTCTTTAAGGAACGAAAGGTTTGCTAGGTTGTTGTCAAATTAACGGTAGGTTAGATGATCAGGGAGGGAAAAATGTACTTCCAACCCTTAACCCACGTGTAGGGGCAAGGGTAAGTGCTGTAGATTCCAATAAAAGTATACATTCTTTATTCTTTTATTCTTTATTGCACACACAAATTACATCTTATATAACAGAGAAAAGAAAAGAGTTCGCTTACAGCAAACCTTAGGAGAGAGTGAAATTTTTAATAATAGTAGGTACGTGCCAATAACCAAAATAATAGAGATATAAATACGAAAATAATAGTTATTAAACAAAATACAAAAGATACGGACAGATAAGTAATTATAAGCATACATAATTATAAAACAATATTACATAAGTAACTAATACTAATAATATTATATAATATATAAGTGTATAATGACAGCACAAGAAACTTAATCGATAATCGATGTTTTGATTGTGACTGTGCACCATGCCGAAAAAAATGGAGTAGGTATATTAATATTAGGTTAACTATACCTATTATGAATATTAGTCACACCTCAAATTTACGTCAGTCAGACAAAGACACACTACCAGCGGGAGCCCTCTCGCCAGGACCGCTTTTAGCTAGCTACCGCTTATATGGGAATAGCTACCCTAAACGTAAAGCATAGATTTCATTTTAGGTAAGCAAACATTTTTGGTACACAATATAATTTTAAAGTCTATTTATCATTCATATGGTCATTGGTACACTGAGCATTTGCTTATGGTACTTGAATTGAGTTACTGAGAACTGAGTGTGTTTTACAAGGTAGTGTGTTTGTAAAACTTTAAACGTGGGCCATACGGTTCCCAACAAGCGTTTCTGCAGAGGTGACCTTGTCGGCGTGTCCATTGGCAACATCGATTGCACGCTTGCTACACGGTTGGCAACAAGCTCCCAACTTCAGTGAGATTTGAGCTCTCGGACCAAGGATATTAGTGTTCTGTGTCTCGGACGGTGCGGATGCGGACCGACACAACATAATCTCTCGACACATTCAACATTTCAAAAAGTCTGCTTTTCTTTAGCACTTGCGTGTGCTTCAGACGAAAAAAAATTATTCATTACATATCATACATTTTACACGGCACCATCTAGCTCGAAACTAAGCTAAGCTTGTAATATGGAAACTAGATTACGAATAGAATAGGTACTTACTTATAAACTTACTTTTTTTTGGTATATACGTACGTACTATATGATACAACACCCAAACACAGAACAAACATCTATATTCATCATACAAATGTTTGTCCTGAGTGGGAATCGAACCCACAACCTACAGCGCAGAAGGCAACGTTACAACCAACAAAGTTATGAGAAGGCTTGAGTTATGTAAGTAAACCGCCTCCGTGGTCTAGTGTTTCGTCCACTAACGTCAGATCCAGAGATTCCGGGTTCGATCCCCAGGGTGAGAACAAATAATGTGCTTGATTTGGTTGGTGGTAGGGCTATGGTTAAGTCCGCCTGGCAAGCTACCACCATTATACCTAATACCTAACCAGGAGAGATAAGGACCGAGCGCTTTCCCGTCGTACGATTAAAAAAAAAGTAAGTACGCAGAGTATCTACCTATCTAGTTAGGTACATAGGTGATTGCACTGGGTCACTTTCAATGACTACCCATGTTACCTGTGTTATCACAATTTTAGTGGCTAATTTATAAGTAGGTATGTGTGTAGTGACATACCTACCTACTTTTAAATTAGTCATCAAAATTATTTTGAACTTATTACCTACTAAGAAAGTTTTTTTTTGGACGAGTCCTTATAATCTTTTGAGGATAGATCCATAGACAGGTAAGATTTCTGTATAAATCAATTAAAAAATAATCATATTACAGGACATTTATTTCACACAGCGCAATCTAGCCCCAAGCTGAACATCTGCTGAACAGCTTTATAACAAGCTATGCTTAGTTTGGGGCTAGAAGGCGCTATGGAAACTAGATTATGGATAGAATTCCTAGGTATGTACTTTTTTATATTATACGTACTATATATATGATACATCACCCATACACAGAACAAACATCTACAAGTATTTATCACATAAATGTTTATCCTGGGTAGGAATCGAACCCATAACCTACAGAGCAGCAGGCACAAATACTACAACTGAGCTATGAGGCTTGTTAAAAATCTGATATTAGTTCGCTTCGCGCTCTCATTTTTCACTTATCATTTTTGCACGTGCGCACCCGCCAGCTGCCGCAGTAGAATACAACTGTCTTGCGTTTGTTGGAAACAAACGGCTACACGGTTGGCAACGAGGCTCGCGCTCGCGCTCGGCGATTGGCAACGCACGCCCGACTGCAGCGGTCATTGAAAGTCAAATCGGCAAGCAACTGTCCACACGGCTGATTTGACAATATTTGACAAGGTCACCTCTGCAGAAATCTTAGACAATTTAACCAAAAAAAAAAACTGGTTAAATGGTCTAAGGCAGAAATGGCTAGTTGGCAACCGTGTGGCCCACGATTTAGCCTTCCCTTATGGGTAAAAAAAAATTGAGTATGTTTCACAGATCACTAATATCTTATCGTGTGTTTTATTTTGTTTGTTTTTGTCGAGTCGAGCGACACTACCAAAAGATTACCTAGTTTTTTTTAGTTACATACATATCATAACTTATTAGTTACAAAAAATCGTACATCTTATAATTACCTATCATACCATACCTCCTTCGTACAGTGTGATGTGAGTAGTAGTATTTAATGGTAGTTTAATACCTACTGTGCAATGCGCAATACGGTGTGATATGTAAGATGTCATGACAAATTACGTTATTTATCGGCACCACTGAGCATCTAAGGTAAACGGCACGTATCAATGCATGCCTCTAAGTATGTAGGTATTAAGTTACGGTAAGCCATGACGCTACCTCTGCTAGTCATTTGTTTTACGACTAGCTTTTGTCCTCGGCTTCGCCTGCGCGGTATCTACCTACCCGGTAAAAAAATAGCTTAATAAGTTGTTCCCCATGATAAACACCATATCCATGCCAAATTTAATTTTTGTCGTGAAGTTGCTTACTTAGTTACGAATTTAGAATATCAGCAGAGGTACCTACATAGCTATTATGGTAAGAAAACAATGTTTGACACTTTGTAGGTACTTATTTATTGAGTGATCTGTGGAAATAGGCATCTAATCTAATAAATAGAAAAATAAATCTAATAGGTACTTATTGTTTCTTTCAAAATAAAAGGCCTTTATATCTAGTTATGTACCTATCATATTATACATGATTACATCTTACCTACTCACAAGATGAATCATTTGGTAATGTGGTGATGATACCTACCTATATAGAACTGTGTTTTTACATTAACACATACCTATCAAAAGTTTTAATTGTTATTATGATATATTGGTTTTGACATAGCGAATTACAGGTTATTGATTTTTACACAGCGCCATCTAGCCCCAAACTAAGCATAGCTTGTAATATGGGAACTGGATTACGGTTAGAATACTTAAATACTTTTTTTTTTTTGTAAATGTTTACATACTATATGATACAACACTGAAACACACTGTGATGCAGTCTTCAACACCCACATCCAAGAACATGGAATTCTCCTATTATTTTTAATAATTGAAAAAACAACATTGTTTTCAGATAACCTAGGTACTAAGCTCTCGAATAATTCACACCTACTTGCAGCAATCTACATTCTATCATGGGTGATATTATTGGTATGTATTGCAAAAGGCCCCTAATCTGCTTTCATTTCATATGTTACCAAAGTTTACCTGTCTCCTTAGTTAGCACAATGCTTGCAAACCTTTTGGCTAGGCACCTATATATTAATTAGAACTGAAGCATCAAGAGACAAGCATACAAGATGATCATCTTAAACTACTACTTACTGCATATTTGGTAGTTTGTAATTGTTAAAGAGCCATTAATATGACACGTTTGGTGATTCCCTAAAGTTAAGGATAATTAAGTTTCTTTAAATATTTACTGATATTTTCTGCTGAGCTTTTAAAAAATAGGAAATGGACCCTTGTTTTTAATTTACCTAAGTACCACCATGTCAGTACCTACCTAATTAATGTTAAAAATGTTTACAGAAATAAGTGCCAGACATATTAATCAGCCATGTTTTTATTACGAACTAACAGAGAAATGCATGTGGTTTGAGATAAAGACACCACTTGCTGTAACTATAGGCCTTACTGATCAACGTGGTAAAGATAATAATCTTTGGATTGAAAATTATTGGGTAAGTACCAGTCATTTCAGTATGCTGAATATTCATCATCATGTCAGCCCGCATACATCCACTGGTTAATATAGTGTGAGTGGTGGTCTTCAATTTCGCATTTAATTGTGGTCGCCATGCGTGCACCTTTGCTCCCCAGCAGTTTTTGGTTTTGCGAGCTATTTGGCCTGTCCACTGCCACTTCAGCTTGCTAATTCTGAGAGCTTTGTCAGCAACTTTAGTCTCCTACGGATATCCACATTCCGGATTCTATCACGCTGCGCGACTTTGAACTTATTCTAGGGCCTATAGTTAGCGACCTCGCCTCGTCTCGGATCCGTATGTCATCACTGGTAACACACACTGATTGAAGAATTTCACATGAGGGTCTGCGGTATCTTTGACGAGAAGATATTTCGAAGCTTACCGAATGCTGCCCATCCGAGATGGATTCATCGGCTGACCTCTTTGTCGAAGTTGGATTTACCTAGTTGGAGCATCTGGCCTAGGTAGACGTAATGTTCTACAACTTGGATAGCATCGTTTGCAAAATTGACAGACATGAGTGCAACATGAGCGTTTGACATGGTGTTCGTCCTACTCATATTCATTTTAAGACCTACCTGTCAGAATGCGATGTTGAGGTCTCAGAGCATTTTGCTGAGGTCTTCCAGCGATTCAGCCATCATGACTATATCGTATGTTGATGTCATATCCTTCCCAGTCCAAGAGCTTAAATATATCCTCCAGTGCAGAGGTGAACAGTTTCGGAGAGATAACGTCTCCCTGTCTTACCCCTTTTTGCAACGGGATAGAGATTGTGCTCTTTCGACAAATCGAAGGCTTTCTCGTAGTCCACGGACGCTGGACATAATTCCCATATATATTTATCGGTCTTCTGTATAATTTGCCGGAGCGTATGTATGTGGTCTACGGTACTAAAGCCTTTTCGAAACCCAGCTCAATGACCCTCTGACTAGAAAGTGATCACAGAGATTTCATTGTCACAGAGAGATTGCCTCTCGTCATGACAAAGTCTATCTCATGCTTATAACCGCCCGGGTGTAGCCACTTCCATTTTCTGGACGACCACTTCTTAAAAAAAGAGTTCATCGCGAAGAGTCCCTCCTTCTCCATGATCTCAGCCAATCGCTGGCCCCTTCCGTTCCGCTGTCCAAATCCAAACTGGCCCACTCTCAGTTCGTCACCGCTCCTCACGCTTAGCCGCGCATTGAAGTCCCCCATCACATTTCATGACCTTAAAGATGTCGTCATACATGACCTTCATCATCAGGGCGTTTCGAGGTCGGGGCGAATACCTCTATGACCTTCAGCGTATACCGATCGGTGATTCTGAGTATACGGTACGCCTCCCTACTCGAAACACTTTCGATCTTTACAATGTTATTGACGAGGGACTTGCGAGAAATCCTATACCATTTTGATACAGCTGGGCGCCCTCCCGGTAGTAGAACAAGTTGCCGGAATTAAGGGTGATCATATCCTCTCCCTCTCTTCGGACTTCTGATAACCCTATGATATCCCAATGCAACTTGTTAACCGCTTCTTCCAGCTCGAATAAGTTTTCGTCGGTCCTCAATGTTCGTGCGTAATAAGTTACCTGGTGCAGGGCTCGTTGGGGCTTAGGTTGGTAGCCTGATCTCATCCGGTGATTCTTAGTACCCCTTGCCCCGCCGTTACCATGGCCGCTACCGTGACCCAGTGGAGCTGCCGGCAACTGGTTGCAGTTTTCTATGCACATTATGATGTTTAGGTTTAAACCTAACATAATATTTTTTTCTCTAATTACAGATACTTATTTCCAACCCAGGTGTAATCACCATTAAACAACGGAGTGAAACATTAACGACTGCCTCAGACCTACCATTTACGCTCTCAGAAGAATCTTACAATAGGTTCTGGGTTTCTTGCCATGATAAATTGATGTGTGTTGGCATTGGTCACAGTTCACGAAAGGTACTTTCATGTGAGGTGAATCGTGATATAAAGTATATTGTATTTAATACTATGGACAGAGGATATAGGTCCTGTATGGTAAAATTTGAAGGTTTGTATAAATACTACTAAATACTATCCCTATCTACCTATGTATATTTAGTCAGAGAAATATCTGTAAAAGGATTAAGACCCGTTTGCATTAGTTATTTTGGATAAAGTTTGCATGACTCTCTTGTAAGTAATATTAATAATAAATTCATTTATTTAAGACCAGTATTGAATCCATAGTATTAAATTACAAATTGTCATTAAAATAAATTCACCACAGGTAATTGTCTCTGACTGTACATAACCTAGCTATAACTAAATCATCATAATAACACTATTTTCACTATCGCTTAAAGGTAGATCAATAAAAAAAAAATTTACAATACTTTAATAGGCATTTTCTAGAAGGCTCCATCACAGCCTCATCCTTGCCTAGGCAAGCCTTGAGCACAATAGCCGACACTTTTTAACCTAATAAAAAAAAACTATATTTTTCTTCAATCACTCTAATACCAATATTTGACTTTTCAGTTCCACCTCTAAATTACAAGATTCCACGGGCTATTGGTAAACCAAAGATCACTGTAGGAAAGCTACATTGGAAGCAATGTAGCAATCAGCTGCCCGACGAGAGTGTGATAGGAGGACATGTGAATGGCGAGGTGGTGTACGTCATCAGAGCCATGCATAGGCATTCCCAGACTCCGGGGATGTTTGTCCCGTCTCAGGGCTTGGCGTTCGTACCCTGGGGTGGATCTGATAATCCAACAAGTAATTTTGAAGTGAGTTATTATTATTTATTAATATTCATTATTATTATTTAGAGGCGGTTAAAAAAAAAAGAATCACGACCCTCAGTAACGCCTGCCAGAAACCTCAAACCGTAGTCCTATGTGAGGTTTCTGGCAGATGTCATAATAACAATTCTAAAATTGTTGTGTTCCGGCATTTAGAGGTATGATAGCCAGTTCCTCAGTTTGTTGAGGATTCCGGGTGAAGTGCGCCTCCACCCGGCCTATCTCAACTTATAACCAGATGAGATGAAGGCCAAGTGCTAACCCGTGTTAAAAAAATAGTGCTCAAAATAAAAAAAGATGAGGAATCAAAAGTAACAAGTCGGTAGATTCTTAGAGCGTAACATTCTTACTGTTGCAGTAAACATTTTGGAAAATGCCCACGGGAAGACAAGAACGCATCCGTGCATTGACTACCTTGTTTGATTGTGATGTTATTCCATTCGCTTGTCATCACTCTTTCAGGTGCTATGCGGATTAGACTTGGAGTGGAAGCCAGCTTCGGAGGTTAAAGTGCCAGTGGACGCGTTCGTAGCGGGCTACTCTGAACATAGGGCAGAACCACTTTACATCGGCCGAGCGCGAATCCAAGGCCATCTGATACCAGGAAAAGTGCAAATATCCCACAAGTAATTACCATTGCACTATTTAAACTGGACTGCTCGATTTATATGTATATACCTGCTCATTATTTATTCATATTAATCCTATTTACAAGCCTGATAGCTCAGTTGGTAGTAACTCTGCCTTCTGCGCTGTAGGCTGTGGGTTCGATTCCCACCCAAGACAAACATTTGTGTGATGAATGTAGATGTTTGTTCTGTGTTTGGGTGTTGTATCATATAGTAAGTATGTATTTACAAAAAGTATTTAAGTATTCTATCCGTAGTCTAGTTCCCATATTACAAGCTATGCTTAGTTTGGGGCTAAATGGCGCTGTGTAAAATGCATGTCCTGTTCTGTAATATTTATTTATATACGTATATACACATCAACATTGTCTAGGAATATTCAACATGTTGTTGATTTTTTACAAAAACTTAAGAAAACTAGGTACCTAAGTATGGCAAGAATCTTTATTTTGTGTTGTAAAATACTACTATTTTTGAATAACTCAATGCTATTTTTGAATAAAAATTAAAGTAGGAACATATACTCGTAAAATCAGAAAGTTTACAATGATCGAAACACAGTTTGTGTTACAACTGTTTTTATGTTGCCATGACTTTATAAAATTACATTTTTACAATTTACTATTCGGTGCTGCCTCACCTAACGTTGATAAATCTGCAGCGGTTATTCATACTCAAAATAAGGGTGTCAAAGTCTCGCAGGGGTGTGCGATCCCATGTTCTTTTTAAATGGCAAAAAAGTTGGTCTTCTGCGGTCAAATTTGACAGCAAATTGCTGAAAGCCCTTCGCTGCAACATGTCCCAAGCTTATTCAATTGGGTTTAAGTCTGGTGACTGCAGGCCAGTCCAAACCGCGATATCATGTTCCTGAAGGGCAGCCGATACCAATCGCGCCGTGTGTGGAAGGGTATTATCATGCCTGAGTTGAAATTCCTGGCTAATTTGGAGAGTCCAGTGAGGGATGATCCGATGATCCGATAACCGCTAGGGAATAAAGGTTCTCGCATGGCGACCGCGTTTAAACGCGAAACGGAGTGTGGGAAGCCTACTTCCTACGAGCTCACGAAAGCAACGGTAAGAGGGCAGCGGCCTTTCCGGGTCTCTCTTGGCCTCCGCGCTGCCGCCGTCAGCTCATTATTTGGAGCTTCACCAACACACAACATCATATTATAATGTTCAGCATTACTGTACGTCTCCATTTTTTTAATTCGATTTAAAAACACACGATAATCCGAAAAATTGCTCACCGGCCAGCCGGTTCGGCTAGTGTTGTGGTAGGTAATACTTATTTGATTTTTGTCGAAAAATTTTAGGGTTCTTTTACACTACCTACGAAAAATAACGGAAGCTGTAGTCAAAATGGGCCTTCATACACCTATTACTTTACTTTTATGTGTCAATATGTAGTCTAAGGTATTCCACACCTTGCACTACCTATCTAACCTACACATCTCCGAATATTGCGTGCATGCAGCTAGTTCCATAATGAAGCTTGACGAACAAAAGTACATTAAAGGAACGAGTATATTGTATATTAGCTAACAGATAGATAACATTATTTTTGATTTGACAAATTAAACCTTCTACTAATGGATTGTCTCATTAGCAGCCCAGGCTTTTCGACGATTTTCCTCTGTTAGTGAAAGCGCTTTTTGTTCTTTGTGATTGTGACCTTCTGCTATGTTGCCTCATCTGTCTAGAGCTGAGGTCATTGCTGCGAGTTAAGAAAAAGCTGATTTTAGGGTAGTCTCCACTCAAAAAACCAGCTGTTGGTGTCAGAACTTTGATCCTGTTTTACCAAAAACTTAAAACCATAATTCAAAAAGTCGTAAAAAAAACGTTGTTTCCCGAGTCGGGTCGGATAACCCCGTTTCGGCATAGTACACATATTCTGTTATAGCTTGTATAAACGTTTCATAAAAAGCAAATAGTTTGTAAAGCAAATCATTTCGAAATGGAATATCTGTATGTGTGTAAATTAATTACAATACAGTCAGTATAATATATCTAACTTTTAATTTAATGCAACTAACATTGTCTTTTTAAGTATTATTAATTTTAAATAATATTGAAATAAATATATAAATAATACAAACTACAATAGAACACCCTAACACACATGTCACAGATGTTTGTCCCACGTACCGAACCTACTGTTAAGTACTGAAATGTATTTGATTTTTATTTTTATTGTACGACGGGTAAGCGCTTGGCCTTCATCTCACCTGGTTACATGGTATGGCAGAAGGTGGAAGCGCATTTCACCCGAAATCCTCAACAATCTAAGGAACTGGCTATCTTACCTGTTAATGCCGGAACACAACAATTTTATAATTGTCGTTATGGCGACAGAGTTAGGTAAGATGGTGGTTGCTAGCCAGGCGGACCCAAACAAAGTCCTACCACCAACCAAACCAAGCCCAATATAATTAACACAATATAAACACAATAGTATTTATTTCCAGAGTGTGCTACGTACCACATGAAGGCAAGGAGGTATCAGTAAAGGAGTTTGAAGTTCTAACGGTCCCTGGGTTGAACGCTCGCTGCGCCAACAGACACATTCTGGTTCCACACTTGTTACAGCACACTGAGAGAAATCAATTTCGTGTTGTCGAACAATTATAAATAAAAAAATATAATTCCGTAACTTTAATCCGTATTCCCAACAAAAACGGACCGAGAGTTCTTACTAATATTTTGTGGGTAAATATTAACAAGATCTTAGCCGCTGTGAGGTATCGCCAGGTCAACAAGTCCGCTATCTCGGAGCACTTAGTGGACTCAGGTCCTAATCATTGGATCGAGCTGCATAACCCGAAAGTGATTTCCTATGAGCGGCATAAGACCATCCTCTTATGCCGCTCATTGGGAATCTAGGTAAAATGTTGTAAAAATACACGTATTTCGAATCAAAATAAAATGTTATAAGAATAGTCATTTTTGTCACCAATTGACATCACGATATAACGAAGTGCTGTAAACTCGCGTTTTATCGTTCTGCTCGCAAAACAACAATTGATAAGCAGATTAAATAATACAGCCGCAGTGGATTCAGGATTGATTCCATATAAGTTGATTATGAAACCATATTTGGATGTACAATCATTGTTGCGGAGGTGTGGAGCTTAAACGGAAAGAATCCAAGAGTGGAAAGAGACAGCTATACATTATTCGATATCTGTTATCAATTGACAGTGACAGTAGGTTGACAATGACATATTGAATTGTTCGGGATTTGACTGGTGAACATTAATTATATACAACATGATGACTAGAAATGACTATATATTATGATTGGTTTTTATTTTATTGTACGACGGGGAAGCGCTTGGCCGTCATCTCACCTGGTAACAATTTGAGATAAGGCCGAAGGTGGAGGCTCACTTCACCCGGAATCCTCAACAAACTGATTAACTGGCTATCTAACCTCTTAATGCCGAAACACAATTTTTTTTTAAGAATTAATATTATGGCGACAGAATTAGGTAAGATGGTGGTAGCTAGCCAGGCGGACTTAAACAATATTCTACCACCAACCAAACCAAGCACAGTATATTGTACTCCCCATGGGGATCGAACCCGGACCTCTGGATCTGAAATCGGTGGGTTGAACCACTAGACCACAGAGGCGGTTAATCGAGAGTACTGTTAGCTCACGTTTTATCGCTACGCGTCATGACAAACTGTCAGGAACGCCTCTCTGAATACTCCTAACAATAATGATGAGAATGATAGATATTGCTGAAGTAATAGTACGGTATCACTATTTGAATGTCAATGTCATATTTGTTGAGCTTTTCCGGCTAAAGGAAAAGATGCGGGTTCGATTCCCTTCGCGGGTTGCGAATTTGTATGTCGTTAAAACATTCATAAATGCTATAACTGTACTATTTGAATATAATATTCCACTACCTACCGCTGGTAGTGGTTGGTAAGCAAGTTAGAATATATAGTCTAGTCTGTGAGTCTTTGATTATTTTATGTCCTCTGCAAAAGTGGTTTTTACATAATATTACTTAGTTGCTAAATAACTTGTAGTTCGCTCTGGATTGATCTCGCGATGTCTGGTTTGTGCTAGGTATTTAACATCAGAGATTTATATTAAATAGATATATGTTAAAAATAAACTTAAGAACACTACGAATCTAAGTACCTATATTTTTTTTTTATTACAATGAGATAGCCCGTTCGAGAATACTGTCAAACTGCTACATACATTCTTACATACGGTGCCGGATTTCCCAACTTAACTCAGAGATCTTGTTCGCTTGGCTCACTCGATCAATAATCAATTTTCGACCTATAGGGGTGGAGGCTTGAGCTGTAAAGCAAAATTACCTAAAAACCTTTTTTTAAATAGGTGTTTATAAATAATGTTTATACACAACTATGTACAGATTACTTTACTATATATTAAATGAATTATTTAAAATATATTTTTCCCATACAAGAGTCATGTTTTTATGAATATTTTATTTTTATTATATTATTAGATGGGAGCTACTGGCAAATATTATATTTGCCAGTAGCTCCCTTGAACTATAAGGCAAGTACTTATATTTACCAACATAGTAGATTTTAAGGTGGAAGATCACCTGGTCTCAATTTATGATAAAGCCGAAGGTGGAAGCGCACTTCACCCGGAATCCTCAACAATCTTACTGAAATGCTGGAACACAACAATTTAGAATATTTTTTATGGCGACAAGCTTACGATAGATAGTGGTAGCTAGCCAGGCGGACTTAAAGTCCTACCACCAACAAAACGAATCACAATGCTCCCTGGATCACCCATCCCATCGAACCCGGGACCTCTGGATCTACACAGAATGGTAAAATTGTATTTTTTAAAATATTCGGTTACCAAGAAAAAGCAATCTTGACAGCACATAATTTGAACTCAGGCGTAGTTTAAATATTAGCCAAATTAAATAAGCCAGGTTTATAGCAGCATAAAAACTTCACAGGCTAAGTGATAATACTCTTTGCTTCACAGAAGAAAACAGAAGAATGCCATGTAATGTCGCTCATTCTATAAAATGCAATCACAGCAAGATCATCGTTTTTCAATGTTTTATTGGTAAAATCAGCAAACAAAAGGAAAGGACTGTTTCTAGAAAGCAATTTACCTACACAACAAAATGGCGAGTGCTGGAAACTCGGCGACGCCATCAGAATTCGCAAACAGTGAACTTGGCGAAGGTATTATTTTCTATCCTTTTTGCTATTTGCACCCCAGATATATGTGGTGGGAAAGTTTGGATAGGTATCAATATGCCCACTAAGACGGTTGGTATTGCCAACCGTCTTAGTGGGGTGAAACTTTAGGTTCATTGACCTGTAAGGTCAATAACCTCGGAACTAGAGGTCTACATGTATTTTTATTTAGAAGGTGAGAAAGACCGAGGAGTCTGAAAGCAGCGCCATCTAGTTCCAAACTAAGTAAAGCTTGTAATATGGGAACTAAATTACGGAAATGATACTGAAAAAAGAAGTTGGTAAATACTTCTTTTTCAATGTAAATCCATACTTACAAAACAACACCCAAACACAGAACAAACATCTACTTATATTACTACTTATATTTTATTTTATATATACCTTATTGCACACAGAAACATAAAAACAGAAAAAAAAAACAGGTTATATAGTTTGGTTCATGCATACGTAGGTTATCATCATATATTTCGACATGGCATTAACAAGAATCGACCCCTCCAACTGAGCTCGCGTATGTCGTAAAAGCCGGTTAAGTGTGGATCTCACCAGCAGAAGAGCAGTCGCTTTTTTGTGTATTATTAAACACAGTTACTGTGTACACAGTTACTATCATCAATCTGCCTGCCAAGCGTGGTGGTTATGGAAAATCACTTTAGCTTTGGAGGAGGCTCTGTCCTTAAAACGTTAGTTATAAGCTCTAGGTAAATCCTGGTCGTGTTGAGCTCATTACTTAGAGGTTAGTTACTGGTTAGAGTGGCGTTTGTTGGAGGAGGCTTAAGCCCAGCAGTGGGTTACCTAATAACTGTTGATGATGATAATAAAGTAGATACTTTCCTACGATTATCTGACTTATCTACGCGAACCACATGACGTTTTAGCACTTCACCAACTATTATGGTGCTATATTTTGGCTGAATTATATTCCTGCTTCTATATAAAATCTGGATTGGCTTCTTGCGTTTATCTACTGCACCAGTCGCACGCACATATCTATCTAGCGCTATCTTTCTCGCAGCGACGCCAGGCCCCGCGCCGACGGGGGCCGGGTTCCCCCCCTACCCTCCGTATGCGGTGGAGCCGGTGCCCCCCTCCGTTGCCGACACCATCATGGCCGGCCGTGACATCCGAGTGCACCACAAGTTTTCAGCGCAAAAGCCTGCGCGACCTGCACCTAAGCCGGCCAGGCCGAGGTAACCGGTCAAGTAAAGAGGTCGCATCGTCTGTTTTTTTTTATTGTACGACGAGGAATCACTTGGCCTTCATCTCACCTGGCAACAAGTTGAGATAAGGCCGAAGGTGGAGGCGCACTTCACCCGGAATCCTCAACAAACTGGGAAACTGGCTATCTTACCTTTGAATGCCGGAACACAACAATTTTAGAATTGTTATTATGACGACAGAATTAGGTAAGATGGTGGTAGCTAGCCAGGACTTAAACAAAATCCTATCACCAACTAAACCAAGCACAATATATTATACTCCCCTGGGGATCGATCCCGGGACCTCTGGATCTGAAATGGGTGGGGTTGAACCACTAGACCACAGAGGCGTTTAAAGGTTAAAAGGCGGTTTCAGTCAAGTTTAACTGAGCGCCGCTCTGCTGTTTTTTTAATGAACCGTATAAGTTAGACAGTTGACATTTTCAGTGTGTATTTTTATAACATCTTAATCAACAAATAATATGAATTGAAGAGGAAAACGAAACGTGACTATTTGCAAAGGCAACCCATCTTCAAATGTGGTGTCGGAACCCTCGGTGTGCATGTCCGCACTTGGCCGGGTTTATTTCGTCCAAGTCCCCCCCTGTAATCAATGAGATGTTGGTTCTACCAGGGGTCCCAAAGCCACCGACGTGAAGATGTCCAAGCGGGCGAACCGCGCGCACGCCCGCTGCCTCCGTCGCCATAACGCGGTACTGACCGACCGGTTGGAAAGGATGTCTAAGCCTCCGAGGCGGAACATAATCTACCTGTGGCGAGAAAATTATGACACCCTGCAAGCTGATACCGTTAGTTATTTCTTCTTTTGTAGCCGGCACTTCATAAAATGAGTGTGTGTGGCGTCTTTCGATCCGGAAGTTTATGTGCGGATTTGACACGTGTAGGTACATGCTCTGACGGCGAAGGTTACATCGTGAGGAAACCGGGATGTCCCTAGGAGCAAAAATACAAATTGCATGCTTGCTATAATGCGCGGCGATGGGCTTGCAACTTCTCACGTATTAAATACTATCTACTTGTAAACCGTGGGCATGTGCCTCTGACAACCCTCTAGTAGATGATCCTCATAAGATCCACGCTCTGAGTAGTCAGAGGTGAAGGGTTAAAGACGTCTATTACTCTTAGCTACTTCATAATTGGAGATTGTGACTTGTTTTACAGGCATGAAGACAGGTCGGCCTGTGTTCAGTGACTCTGAAATATAGTCATTTGCACCACGTCGTTTTACGACATATCCTTATCTCTTGGCTAGACAAAATTCACAACCCCCGGCGGTACAAACCCGCATCATTTCCTCTAGCCAGCATCGCTCTAACCAATTTCGGAAACTGCGTCAAGACCCTCGTTGCACAATTGGTTAGACCGTACCCGGCTTGAGGAAGAGATGCGGGTTCGAGTCCCGTCGCGGGTTGTGATTTTTTGTGTCATTATAACATTTGTAAGTGTTGACCAAGTGCAATCACTGACCGCCCCCGTGGTCTAGTGGTTCGACCACCAGTGTCAGATCCAGAAGTCCCGGGTTCGAACCCCATGGGGAGTACAATATTTTGCTTGGTTTAGTTGGTGGTAGGATTGTGTTTAAATCCGTCTCGCTAGCTACCACCATCTTACCTGAGTCTGAAGCCATAACAAGAATTCTTAAAAATTGTTGTGTTCCGGTATTTAGAGGTAAGATAGCTGGTTCCTCAGTTTGTTGAGGATTCCGGGTGAAGTGCGCCTCCACCTTCGGCCTTATCATAGCTTTAAAATCAGGTTAGATGAAGGTCAAGCGTACTATAAAAAAATAATATGTAATGTTCACGCTCCATACAGGTCTGTAGGTTAAGGTGTCAACTGATTCTTTTTCTGTGAAGGCCGATGGAAAAGCGTAATCATAGAACAATTATTTCCAGCCTTGTTAACATAATTGTGTGTGTGACAGATCTGCCGCCTTCGATCGATGCTGGATGCCGATGAGCCGTTCAAACCGGACCAGGCTTACGAGTACTTTGTCAACATGAAGAAAACAAAGAAGAAGACAACCACGTGAGTGCTGGCAATATTTATAGAGCTTTCTGATTTAGCGTAACGGTAGAGCTCAGGAACGACCCTAATTTTCAGATTCCTACAAATATTCGTCTATATTGAGAGAAGTCATCCTCATTTTTACCCGGAAGAACTTTTAAAAATATATTTTTCATCCCATCTATTTGAAAAGGACGACTTGGTTCGCCTTTAAGAGCACCCAAAGGTGGTATTTTCTATAAGAAACTTTTAGCGGCCAGTAATGAGCTTTTAATCCTCTTTATATGTGCGCCGCAATTATATTATTATTTTGCTCCATATGATACAATCTACTATTTTGCTTCTGTTACAAGAAACTTTTAGCGGGCAGTAATGAGTTTTCAATCCTCTTAATATTTGCGCCGCAATTATACTATTATTTTGCTCCCTTATGATACAATCTACTATTCTGCTTGTGTTATATGAAACTCTTAGCGGGCAGTAATCAGTTTTTAATCCTCTTTATATGTGCGCCGCAATTATACTATTACGTTGCTCCCTTATGATACAATCTACTATTATGCGTCTGTTACAAATCCCCCTGTTACAAAATGTTTTGTATTCGTCACCTCAGAATGCGCGTGAACCAGATCAAGAAGGATGTCCAAGCGATTTGTAGCGACAAGAAGTTCGTGTGGGCTCGAAATGCGACTGTGGCTTTTGCGAGGGGGATCCAGCAACGTCTGTCTCGGCCGGGCCGATACGCCTTAGCTGATGGGTTTGTTATGATTTTTTAAGACTCCATAATTCTTTATTGTTGTAATTCTTTATTGTACTCATAAATATGATTTAAACATGTCAAACATATGTACTGATGCGAGACCCTTAAAGAGTTTTCTACTAGCAAACCTTTAAGAGAGATAGAGGTAATACACTAAAAAGGTAGAAAACTGTACTTGAACTAAGATACAATTTTAATAAACAAAAGAAATATACATGCATTATAAAAAGTATACCTACATGTTGGTATATGTTTAATACCTACTAATATAAATATTACAGGACACAAGTATGCCTAGGGCAAAAATATTAGATGTAAATACAATGTTTTATACATATTTATTTAGAAAATATATTTTTACATATTTTTTACAAACATATATAAATAAATAGAATATTAAGATGAATTAATATATGGATGAATACACCGTACCGAATACTCCGTACCCAAAGGGTACCAACGGGATCCGCTGTCCGTCTGTCTGTCAGCGGGCTATATCTCACGAACCGTAGGTAGATAGTTTACATTTTCGCAGTTTGTATTTCTGTTGCCGCTATAGATAATAAAAATAAAATAAAAGGGGGCTGTTGATGTGATGGCATTGTTCATTTCTGACTACTTTGCTGATCTTGAAAACTTTTATCGCCATCTTGTAGCTTTTTTGGTCTTCGGTTAGGCCGAAGGTGGAAGCGCACTTCACGCGGAATCCTCAACAGTCTGAGGAACTGGCTATCTTACCTCTAAATGCCCAACTTACCATTTTACATTTTACACTTAACATTACACAACAATTTCGAATTGTTGTCATGGCGACAGACTGAAGTAAGATGGTGGTAGAGGTATGTGCAGGCGTCGAACCACTAGATCACAGATTCAGTATGTTCAACATATTAGTTTTATGTAAACTTCATTTTAAGTTAGTTCCTTGTAAGTAGCTAAGTTCCATTTATAATAATACTCATTTATTTCAAAAATATGGTTTCCATAGCCAAAAACATACAATACTGTAAAATACATTAAAAGTCCAGTTCCAGTCATAAATAACTACATAATTATACTTAACAATACCTCAGGTATAACATTTAGCATAATAGTACCTAATCATATTAAACCTACTTACTTATTACTGATTCCCGCTGTGATGCACAGACCAGTGTCGGAAGAAGCTGTTGTCCAGAAATTCAGGGATATTTTTTGTTATGTATAGATTAGTTAGATTATACTTTTTTTTTTAGAAATATACATTTATTCAATAAAAAGTACAATTAAACTAACTATGTACAAAGGAATCAGTCAGATTACCTAAGGACCGTTACAAACGGCCTATAGGTAACTCAACTGTTCCAGACCAGTACCAGACGGAAGCGTGCCCAAGACACTGGCTGCATTGCCACGCTGAATAGCTATGCTAATTCGCTGGCCTAATTAAGAGCCAGCCCTTGGGTCACGTGTCGCATTATACTTATGTACTTATATTTATGTATCTTAAAATGTGTGTTCCAGCATGCTGCGTCTGTCGAACATAATAATGAACGACTTATGCAGCCACATGGATATGCGGACTCCCTCGCGGCGCTGCACGCATCCCAAAGCCAAGTTCATGATGGAGATGTCAGACAAGGTTACTATTCTCATGTCTTACTAAATCTGATACTTTTTTTAAGGCCGTACCTATTCTCATATCTATCTCACGTCTGTCTAAATCCGATAATTTTATAATGCCGTACCTATTTTCATGTCTTTCAAACTCCGATACTTTTTTAAGGCCGTACGTACCTATTCTCAATATCATCCCATGTTTATCTTAATCCGATAATTTTATAATGCCGTACCTATTTTCATGTCTGTCTAAATCTGATACTATTTTAAGGCCGTACTTGTCCTCATATCTTTCTAAATCTAATCCTTTTTTAAGGCCGTACCTATTCTCGTGTCTTTCTAAATCTGATACTTTTTTAAGGCCGTACCTATTCTCATGTCTTTCTAAATCTGAAACTTTTTTAAGGCCGTACCTATTCTCATGTATTTCTAAATCTGATACTTTTTTAAGGCTACTTACTATTCTGACATAAATACCACATAAATTCAAATTCATTTCGTAAAAAGCTGTTGCTAACCGACTTCATCAAAAGATGTTCTCAATTCGTCGGAATCTTTTTTTTATTTATGTTCCCCGATTACTCGAAAACGCCTGGACCGATTTGGAAAATTATTTTTTTATTTGAAAGGGTTCTATGGGATTCTGGAGAAATCGAGGGAACTTTTCAAATATTATATAGCACACTTGAAGCGATTTGGGTATTTTTAGGGTGTATCAGCTCAAAAGTAAGGATAAAATGGACCCCTTATAGGATCATAGATCATAGAGTCTGTCTGACCGTCTGTCCGTCCATCTGTCACCAAAACAATTGGGAAAAAAAACACGTCATCCAGGTAAACGAAATTCAGATATTTTTTTAAAACGTAATTATTTCGACATAGCCAACAGACACTTCAATTTAATTTATTTCTAGTAGATTCCGTTTCGGTGGTTACAGGTGGCAGTGTGGATAGACGAGATTCTGTGCGAGGCAGACGACAGAATGCTAATGATGGATTTCGACGAAGACCACGGTAAGTCGGTAGGGACGGGAACAATTGTCACCATTCAACGCGCAACTGCAAGGTAAGCGAGTATTTTGAAATTGTGACAATTGTTCATTGCACCGAATACCTACGAGATAATTGGCCTATTTTATTGTACCCTTGGCTTTCATCACTACTAGGAGACGGGACAAGCATGTAGTAGTAGCCTCCATCTTCGGCCTTATCTCAACTCGTTACCAGGTGAGATGAAGGCCAAGCGCTTCCTCGTCGTACAAAAAAAAAAAGTTGCGCACCTGGTGTTAAGTGTACTCTTGCCTATGACAAAGCCTAACTGCACAGGTCACATCCACAAAGAACAGCTTACACGTCACTGCATTGCGCCCGTCAACTTGAGGCATAAAGGTGTTAAGCCTCACGTGTCCGTAATTTCACCGGCGACCATACCCTTCAAACCGAAACACGGCAATGCTGCTTGGCGGCTGAAATAAGTATGGTGGTAGTAATTTTCTTCTACTACTCACCTGGTTTCAAGTTATGATAAGGCGAAGGTGGAAGCGCAATTCACCCGGAATCAAATCGAGGAACGGTAAACCTCTCGATGCCGGAGCATATTATTTTTTTTGTTGTTATCGCGATACACTTTGGTAAGATGGGGGTTGATTCCTGAATATTGACTAGTTATGTGAACAATTGTTGCAAATTTCTAGTACCAATTCTCTCGGAGGTGGTTCGGCTGTGTTTGAAGGTATGTGGATCTCGTTGCTCGTTGGCCGGTCGTTCGAATTCAGCTGTGTTGCGTATCAGTTATATAATTTCGGTTTTATCCGTTATTGTGGTGCGCCGTTGTGATATGAAAATCAATGAAACGAAAAAGCGACACTAAAAAGAGACATATATTTATCTATAGGATTTAACCTGCGAAGGAATGAGATAGCGTACAGATGTTCATGCTTGTACGCGTGTTAGTGCCCGCGTAGTGCAAAAACGTCGTTCGTTCAAAACTTAGTAATTATCTAAAACTGGTGTGCATAGTGCCATGGCGCTTTTTGACTGCTAACCAATTAAATAAGTAAAATATGATTATATTAACTACGTGCTAACTCAAAAAGTAATAACCAAATGGAAATAAACGTAAAAATATACTTCCTATGAACATAGGTTCTTCCTTATTCGTCATTCCTCCCAGGTCATGTCCGTATCTTAGTTCACTTGGTACGTCGATGGGCTTACCGCAGTATTATTGTCACACATTGTATGGTATTGTTTTCAATAATGCTTGCAATTATTTCCTGCGCTATCATTGGACTCAAACTGCACAAGATCCTCGCGCCGAGTACTTATAAGAGGTTAATCCTCGAAGGGGAAACAATCTAAACTCCGTTACTTTACTTTTAATGCTAACAAAACCACATGAATATTATATTTTTGGCATGATTACATAATACCTAGTAGTCTGTTTATTAACATACTTCGAAAAACAGGAGGAAATTCTCAATTCGTAGAATCTTTTTTTTTTATGTA
Source organism: Venusia cambrica (assembly GCA_951394065.1). NCBI lineage: Eukaryota > Metazoa > Arthropoda > Insecta > Lepidoptera > Geometridae > Venusia > Venusia cambrica. The sequence goes on along the minus strand of OX596044.1, from coordinate 8,497,939 downwards.
TGTTTCCCGATTACTCAAAGACTAGGCGTCTTTGACCGACCGAGGACACTTCACATATTATATGCACACTTGAAGTGATTTGGGTATTTTTAGGGTCGGTGACGTCCAGGTATACTTTCATCGTCATCACTTCAGGATCTGATGATGGGATCCTGGAAAAATCGAGGGAACTCTTCAAATATTATAGGCACACTTGAAGCGATTTGGGTGTATTACCTCAAAAGTAAGAAAAAAACGGACCCCATATATGATAACGCGTCTGTCTGTCCGTCCATCTGTCATTAATCATCAAAATTTCTTTTTAGTTTTTAAAACGTAATTATATTTTTTCAAGGCTCATAGCTCAAGTTGGTAGTAGCTCTGTCTTCTGCGCTGTAGGCTGTGGGTTCGATTCCCACCCAGGACAAACATTTGTGTGATGAATATAGATGTTTGTTCTGTGTTTGGGTGTTGTATCATATAGTACGTGTGTATTTACAAATTATTTAAGTATTCTATCCGTAATCTAGTCCCCATATTATATAAATAAGCTATGCTTAGTTCGGGGCTAGATGGCGCTGTGTAAACTGAATGTCCTGTAATATTAATATTATTTATTTAATTAACGTTTAAAAACCGCGATATCTCAAGCAAGCATTCACAATCAAAGCATCAATGCACTAGAATCACCCGCAACACAGTCGTCCCGAACGGCTGGTGCTAGCATAATATTTTCCCAAGTAGAAGTGGAGCAAAGCTACGGCGACGACTCCCGTCCGGCGGCGCCGCCGGCTCCCAGCTCGCCGGGTGACGTCACCCCGACGACTGGTACCACGGTCACTCCCTCCGGCAGTCCCACTGAGAGCTCTGCGGGCACCGCTACCGGCACCCCTGCGCCCGGCACCCCTGCGCCCGGCACCCCTGTCCCCGGTACCCCTGCCGGCGCCACGCCTGCGGGGACGCCGAAACCTTCTCAGACCAATCTACCCCAAAAATAATGGTAATTGATGCCTGCTGATCGTTTTTACGAAGTTTTTTTTTCGAGGTCTTGGCCTTGTGTTCTGATAAGGCCGAAGGTAGAGGCGCACTTCACCCGGAATCCTCAACTAACTGAGGATCTCAATTGAACTAGAAAGGAGATTCTAGTTCAATTAATTATCAATATATGGTCGAGAAATCATCGTTTATGCCTCTTAGGCTCACCTGTGTATTACTTGGGTGGATAAGGTTTGAGGTGTTGCGAGTTTACCCAAAATCTGCGTGTTCAGATTCAAATATATATATATATATTTAGTAGGTAATATTTACTTACAACATTTTTTTTAATAAAATATTGTATCCTATAAACCAATGGAGGTTTGTGTGGATACTCGCATCCGTCTTATTACTATAAAAAAGAAAACTTAAATAGATTACTACTACGATACTGAACACTTAAACTAATTTTTATACGCTAAATGCTAGATAGGTAACAATCACAAACACAATGAGACAACACGCACACAGCCGTGCGGCGCGGCATATATTTGTTCAATTTAGATACATTAGTAGACTTGGAAAAGTCGCAAACAAGGTAAACATAAAGTGTTTTTTTTTAACTGGGTTAGTAGGATGCACCCATAACCCGAGGAGATACAGGTGCAGTTTTTTTTAAACATCAGCTGCTCTTTGGAGAAAAACATTTTGACATTAAAACATCTTTGGGCAAGCGTGAGTAGCGTGAAATGAATGAAATTGGTAAAAAAATGTTTCACGGGCCACATTTTTGCTAGTTTCATGTAAGCTGGTGGTCAAACGCTAGACTATATAACCAATAAATAAAAAAAACTAAGATCAAGCAATATTAATACAATAACAATACTTTCAAAAACATCATCAAACACGCTCAACCTAATTTATCAGCAAGTGCTTCGTCAAGAGAATTGTATGATTTTTTCGTTGTCAAATTTCTGATCTTGATACTGAAATCACTACTGTTCATATTTCGTATCTCTTGTGATAAATTATTCAACAGATTCACACTTACACACAAACAACTATTTCCTCTCTTCGCGATTCTGTGTTTGGGTTTACAAATAGCATTTTTATTTCGTGTACTCATTGTTATTGTGAATGTCACATCTTAAATTATGCTTATTTTAAATATATATAAATATAATAATAAATGTTACAGGACATTAATTTCACACAGCGCCATCTAGCCCCAAACTAAGCATAGCCTGTATGGGAACTAGATTACGGATAGAATACTTAAATACTTTTTTTTTGTGAATACTTATCATACAATACAGCTCCCAAACACAGAACAAACATCCTTATTCATCACAGAGTTACTAACAACTGAGCTATGAGGATATAACCCTCTTCTCCCTCTCCCCCTATTCTCCCTCTCCCCCTCTTCTCCCTCTCCCCCTCTGGTTGCAAGCCAGGTGAACCATTCATACCATACCAGCATAGGATCACTGAGCCGCAAAATACGGACATGGTATGATAATCGTAGTAAAATATCATGCATTCGCGTCTAAGATAAGGAAAACGGATGCCGCACAATCCTCCCGAATGTGCCCTAAAACTACACCAAAATGCACCGGAGCAGTTTTAATTCAGTTTCTGTCAGGGTTGTAACGAATAGTAGCTTTCTTTTTTGCATATTAATCCCTAACTTCTTTAGTTAGAGTTGCTATTTGTTTGAAAAGCAGTAATATGTTGCCATTTTTTACTCGAATCGCATGAAATATGCCACTTTTTCGCAGTGCATAGTCAGGCGTGCGATAGGTATCCTTTGTTTTATTTATCTAAGGTTCGTGTCCCCAAGCCTGCGACTAGACGTCAAATCCTGGTCGTGTTTTGTTCAATACCTAGGTTTATAGATGCTTTATTCTCAAAAAGGATTAGAAAATTCACTTACATGAGAACTTAAACATAGTAATATAATTATCATAGTTTAACGTACAGTGCATGACATTTTAAATCTAATAAAATATGTGGGTAGTTTTGTTTAGTTTAATGCAAGACAAGACTATTGTATTTACAAGGATTAGGTTGAGAATGGATGTTTGGAAGTTGAGTTCATTTAGTCTAGCTATCTTTTTCAACATAAGTTGTTTAAAGATTTTCTTTTTCTGTGATAAATATATTAGTATATTTTTGTGATAGATAGATAGCAAGCCTTATAGCTCAGTAGGTAGCAACTCCGCCTTCCGCGCTGTAGGCTGTGGGGTCCACTCCCACCCAGGACAAACACTTGTGTGATATCGATCATATAGTACGTATGTATTTACAAAAAGTACACGTACCTGACCCATCAAATGTTTGTTTGCAGACGTGTTATTAGCAGACCAAGCCGGTGGAGACGCGGGCGCGGGTTTCGCCGACGATTTCTTGAACATGATGGGCGGTGTAAGTTCATAGTAGTTTTTGTCGCCTAGCGTGCCTAGTGCGAGTTGCTATCGATTCGCGTTTGCTCACCGTGAATGGTGGATAGGTAATATTTTTCATACAAATCGACGTAAACGCAAACGCGTTTGAGCAGTTTCGGAGTTCTAGAAGCCTACTCAGGAGTTGCTTATTAACATAGTTTCTGAAGACATTAGGGTTACACAGAAGAGATACAGACGTTGTGCGCTGTAAGCCATTTTTTTTTTATTATTCGTCGGGGATGATCTTGGCCTTTATCTCACCGGCTGAAGGTGGAAGCGCACTTCACCCGGAATCCTCAACAAACGGAGGAACCGGCTATCTTACTTCTAAATGGCGGAACACAACAATTTTATAATTGTTGTTATGGCGACAGGATTAGGTAAGATGGCGGTAGCTAGCCAGGCGGAGTTAAACAAAGTACGACCAACTACCACCAACCAAACCAAGCACAAGTACTCCACTGGGGATCGAACCCGGGATCTCTGGATCTGACACCAGCAGTTTTTTACACACTTGTTTTTTTTTATACACCACAAAGGCAGTGCGAATAATAAAACATTTTTAAAGTCCTAGTAAACGGAATATCTACAAATGTTATGATGACACAAAAATTCACAACCCGCGAAGTCCAAACTAGAGGACTTGAAATTTTAGGTCAGCTCCATTTTGTAGGTTAGAAGAATAACTATTCAACAAAACGAAGCTACGAATATCGTAGAGTAGTCAAATGAGAAATATCTTAATTTCCTTTCCTAGTGTCTGTATGTGTATGTGTTTGAACTAGGAAAGGATTTTAAAATATTTTCTTAGGTACTTAGCTCTTATTAGTGTCTTCAAACATGGACCACCTAAGAAACTTGAATATTGAAAAAAATCACAACAAAAGTAGTAAAGTAATATAGCAAGCCTTACAGCTCAGCTGGTCAGCCCTGTCTTCTGCGCTGTAGGTTGTGACTTCGATTCCCACCCTAGACAAACATTTATGTGATGAAATGTGTTCTGTGTTTGGGTGCCGAATTGTGTGACAAAAATGATTGCTCACTTTTTTTGACGAAATCCCAGTCATTGGTCAGTTATGATATTTTTCGTTAAAAAACTAAATGTCCACTAGGAAACCACCACCGTGCTTATAACGAAGAGGGGATCGATTGTAGATAACTTAGAAACAGTCCTTGATCAGCACGCTCTACCAAAACCAGAACCGACCGCACCTACTTGATTAGTGGATGCACTCAGAAAGAACCCTAAGAAACGATGCCTAACAACCTGAGATAGGCAAAGTTGTAGAATGTAGACACAAAAAAAAAATAAAGTAAAATGCAACCTGAACCGTGATTTGATTTGCACCAGCTCATCTTTCCTTGCTACAAGTGAACACGCATCTGACAGGTAATTACTTACTTATGTGTCATTCTTCATTTTCCAAATAAAGGTACGCGCACACTGCACCTCTGAGCCGAAGGAATACAGACTAAAGTTTTGCGCCAAGAAGTAGCCTGTAAAGGTCCCGGAGTACTGCTGAGCTTCGCTTTCCAGTACAATCGTAGTTTAATGTTTATTTTGAAATGGCACGTCCGTATGGTATTCGTATAAAATTTTGCAGGTATAATCGGATTGGTATAATCTGTCTGCGGTACATAAATATATTTAAAGATCTAAATGTATGGTTTGAAAATTGATAGATATCTTTTATTTTTAGAAAAAGTTAAGCACCACAAACACAATATCCCTATCCGATTATGTCTACAAAATTTCATTCGAATCGGACGCGCCATTGCGGTACCTACTGGGCCTTCGAATACTTGTGTGTGGTTTTTGTGCTATTAAATTTTATTTATTGGAAGACCAACAGCTAATAAAACAGTTTACAAACGAATTAAGATTACAGTAAGGTAATAATAGGTTTTAACGAGTAAACTAGCATCTAGTGCAGCTCTGAAGATGGCACCTATTATAAAAACGTACATTATAAGTACGTACATTTCTAAATAACCTAATGGTTATTGCATGCTATAGAAAAATAAAAATCACGTTTGGAACCGGACTTAACGTTATGGGTGATAAAAAAAAGTTGTTATAATGAGTACATAATAATTCACATCGTAAGTTAATAGTATGTTACCGCTTATAAAATCTAAATTAAAATATGGGAATTTATTTCATGCAACTTTTTTATCTTCACCTCTCAGTGCGATAGTGTGCGTTTACCTTAATTAAAATTTTCTAAATTATTTTGATTGGAAATCGTTTTCGTGTTCAGTTGTATCAAGTTGGAGAATGAAGGATGATATTGTGCAATACATTGCTCATATGCATTATAAAAAACAATGCTTTGTATGTTTTCAGGGTGGACTGCTGAAAGGCCGTAAGTAGCATTATCTAAGAATCTTCATGACCATCTTAGGTGATTGACAGCCCCCAGAAAGTCTTACTCGGTTAAATTAAAACGGGACAATATTATTTGATCCTCAAGAATCTCATTGATCTATTGAAAATGTGCCCCTTTTTTAATTAAACTATTTCTTAATTAACATTTGATCCCCTTTTGAATTATTGGTCTTTAAATTACGCACGGTCTGATGATAGGGATTTAAAAAAGCTATATATTTGATTTATTTTAAGTCAAAGAAAAGATGACCGTTCGGATTTATTTGCTTGCTGGATTTGCAAAATTAAAACGACCACTTAAATACATGACAGTTAAAAGTTTTAACCAACTAGCTTTATGTATTTAAATGGCTTAGCTTAAAACAATAATTTCTAGTGCTTACAAGTGCCATTACAAGTTTTTTTAAATAACAAAACAGCTGAGAGGTGGCGATACCCAAACGTAAATTACAAATAAGATTAGGGATAATCTTAAGTTTGCATCGCTCTCTTTTTTCTGAAAACATTATGAAAATCTAAACAAAAAAAGTGTTTGTTTTGGTAAATATTTTTGCCTTGGCTAACATTACCTGGATATTTACCGTGATTTGTTGTCGTTAGTCGCAGTAAAAGACAGGTAGGGGGTAATAGGCGACCAATACCTATACCTATACCTTCATCCCTATACTCGCAAAGACTTCAGTGTATCCGCTATCATGGCGCATGTAACTACACTAAATATCGTACGACAAATAATAAAACCGGTAAATATCCGCCATGATAGATTCAAAGTTTGTAATTTATCTTTATTTCGATATTGACTGTTTCTAAAAAGGAATGCGATGGAAACCTAGTTTATCCCTTATACATGCAAAGTTTCATTTGCATGGCATTTTGAAATTAACGACAAAGCTAATGTGTGTAAGAGAGCCCGGTAATAACTAAGATCACTGGGGTATTAGAATAACATCTTCCTGTATGCTGCTACCTATTCCTTTGTAATAATATTTTTGCATTTTTGCAGCGCAACACGCCTACTTGAGATTTACAGGTTTGTGGATTCATATGTACATACCTAATGGATTTTGTTATACACTTGAAAGCATAGAAATCGCACACCCCCTACAATTGTACTTCGACCCTGAATATTTTTTCAATTAAATTTCGGTTGCATATATAACTTGAAATAAATTAAAGTACACGCTGTTAGCTTTCTAAAAATACAAAATGCCTAGCCATGATCATCAAAATCATTAAATTGCCATCAAAACAATAAAATACTATGACATCTTAGAGCATTGTTTTTATATTACTTTACCTTTGTCACTATTTATCCAGTGTAGAAAGAACGAGACAAATGTAATGTGATATCAAAACGGGAACGCTATAAGACGTTGTGGTTAGGCCCCAGTTAGGTAGCGCGATTTGATTTCACTTTCCATTGGCAGGCGAGATGCTGGAGGCGTTTAAAATATTGACAGACGCTATGAACAAGAAAGGTGACCAACAACTCCTCGAACATGGAAAGTTCAAACAAACATACGCAGAAGGAGTGGAAGCGTAAGTATCTGTTTATATTGACATTTATTTTTTATTGTACGACAGGGAAGCGCTTGGCCTTCATCTCACCTGGTTACAAGTTGAGATAAGGATATTACAGGACATTAATTTTACACAGCGCCATCTAGTCCCAAATTAATCAAAGCTTGTAATATGGGGACTAGATTACGGATAGAATACTTAAATACTTTTTGTAAATACATACGTACTATATGATACAACACCCAAACACAGAACAAACATCTATATTCATCACATAAATGTTTGTCCTGGGTGGGAATCGAACCCACAGCCTACAGCGCAGAAGGCAGAGCTACTACCAACTGAGCTATGAGGCATGTTCATTATTTAATCCTCGTGGTTACTCCAGATTGAAAACGGCACCTGATTTCGATGCAACAGAATTCAACACATTGTTGGCCGCCAAACTGAATGCCGACCTTTCGGAGATAGCCAAAGCTGACACACCGAAAAATATCCAACCATATATGAAAGGTAGATAAAACATATCAGTACATATTGTTTTTATTCTATGAAGAATATTCAACCATTATATGAAAGGGAGATCATCTATCATAGTTTTTTTTATTTACGAAAAATATTCAACCATTTATGATAGGGATATTTATATACATTTTTTTATATTCTACGACGGGAGAGCACTTTGTATTTTATAAATAGCGTCCACTGGAAAATGGAGGGCGTTAAGAAGGCCCATAGTAGTACCTACCACCTCATAATACAGGCTTTTTGTTACCTCTGTTACCAACACTAGTAGGTACTAGATAGTAATAGGTAGGTAATAAAAAATAATAATAAATAAAAATGTATTTATTTCTTAGAAAATACCGAACAAAATAAACTTAATTGGATAGGTATAAAGTAAGTACAAATAAGGTTTATCCCTTCATCTTGCTGTTACCTAGCAACTCATGTATCATGTAAGTACTGTTAGCATTTAAGTGATGCTAGGTAACAGCATTATGTATTGTGAACGGTCCGAAAACTTTGATCATTGGTTCTAACTAAGTTAAACTTTTATTTAGACACAAAGGATCTCTGCTTAAGCTCTTGTTTACATGATAATTTTGTAGATATTACTTATTGATTACGCAGGTATCCTAATATACTACCTAATGTAATTATGTGAAAGCGGTTTAGTTGTGGTGTTAGTGTTATGTATTGTGTTTGTGTTTATTTTAATTTAATGTGAGTCTAGTATGGTATGCTAAGTGTGCCTATATGTGTGTGTTTATGTTGTGTGTGATGTTAGATAATTATAATGTTTATAAAATTTGATGTTTAGTAGTGCCTCCGTTTCGTCATAGTTATATAATAGGTCTGTACATCATATAACTTGTAATGTAAAAGCGCCCACGGCAGTCCTTGTGACCCTACAATACAAGCTTTAGTCCTAGTGTAGGGGACAAGAACTTCCTTACGATTTTACTATAGAATGTATAAATATGTACCAGCATTAGTTCTTTATATTAATACATTTTATCTCTTATCTCTCTCCCATTAAAAAGTTTGTTTATCGATAATTTCGACATGCATGCCCGAATTTACAGGCACTTTGGTACCTAAGGTACAAGGATAGGGATAATCTAGGTTTGCAACGCTTTACTTCTAAAAACTGAGAGACAGATATTTTGATGTGTTTTTGAAGAAGTAACGGGCCACAGATAGATTATCATGTGCCGTTTCATGAACGTTCAATGAACAACAAACTACGTTTGTGTGGGAAAGCGGACCTACTGGTCTTTCTTAGACTTGTACTATGTTTAACTAAATTGGTGCTTTCTCGTGCTTTCTTATAGAAATGGTGAATATTTGCGGGAATTACCTGGCGCAACACGCGGAATTCAACAGTAAGTAACATAACACAAGCCTCACAGCTCAGTTGGTAGTAGCTCTGCCTTCTGCGCTGTAGGTTGTGGGTTCGATTCCCACCCAGGACAAATAATTGCGTGATGAATATTGATGTTTGTTCTATGTTTGGGTTTTGTATTGTATGATATATATGTATTTACAAAAAGAAATATTTGCAAGTATTATATCCGTATTCTAGTTACCATATAACAAGCTTTGCTTAGTTTGGGATTAGATGGCGCTGTGTAAAATTTTGTGTAGGTAAGTACCTATAGCGGGTTTGATAACGTAAATACGTCTGTTTCACCCGCTTTAATACCCGCTACGTAATTCCTTTTAGTTGTACTATTACAGTTATTGATAAAACTGTAGTGGTAATAATAATGATACGATGACGTAAATTCTTCATTTCGATTATAAATATTAAATATTACAGGACGTTAATTTCACACAGCGCCATCTAGCCCCAAACTAAGCATAGCTTGTAATATGGGGACTACATAACGGATAGAATACTTAAATACTTTTGTAAATACATACGTACTATATGATACAACACCCAAACACAGAACAAACATCTATATTAATCACACAAATGTTTGTCCTGGGTGGGAATCGAACCCAAAACCTGCAGCGCAGAAGGCAGAGCTACTACCAACTGAGCTGTGAGGCTTGTTATTATTATTATAGACTGGTGGTGTCATTTTATAAATGGCTTTTGGCCTAGAGCTAGGCACTTTGACGTCATTTTTGCCAATTATAGGCGACCACAACATTGAAACATATTTAAAAAAGTATAAGCAATCAAATTAAATTATAATATTTAAATATTTTTAACTTAATATTGTTGGTAAGTGGGGTAAGAACCGGGACTTGGTTCTGACCGGATCCGGTAGGCGAATCACTTGACCACAGAGGCGGTTTATGGAGCAAATCCAACTTTAAAAAATATATATATAGGTCCGACTCATCGAGAGCTAAATTGTATACCACTACTGGACTACGAAGGCTGTCTTTGACGCAAATAAAGGCTCATTTGTTAACTGATAATTTCAGAGGACAAAGGTCCGGCCTTTAGGCTACTCGTAAAAAATATGAAGGGAAAATCGAACGAGCAACTATATCAAAAGGAGAAGGCTCATCGAACTTATGGCAAAGCAGCTACTGAGTAAGTTTATCTTGATTTAAACCTCAAATTAATAACACTTTTTTTTATATCCTTCATTTAAATTGGGGGTTTTAACAATTGATGTTTATGTCACCCCCGTAATTCAAAGTAACAATATGCACACGCAAAATATAAAACATGAAAAAGAAATACCTACTATATACGTACATAAACAATTTACCTTCGTAAATAATAATTAATTACAATAATTATTATTATTTACCTTCGTAAATAATAATTAAACTAACATAACGCTAACGATAACGAGGAATATACTCTGGGCAACTTCTTGTCCTCACAGGGAGCGGCCAAAAGCTTCAAAGCTTTATAAAGAATTTGTTTACATATGAAATGCATGTTCATTGATATGTATTGTATCAAATACAAATAATAGAAATGGGTAGGCCTTTGGTGTGGGACGCTACCTGCGTCGACACCCTAGCGCCATCTCATCTGCCTGGGACATCAGTTAGGGCTGGTGCGGCGGCTGATTCGGCCGAGGATCACAAAAGGCGCAAATATAGTGGTCTCGACAGAGCTTACCTGTTTGAGCCTTTTAGGTGGAGACCTTGGGTCCGTGGGGAGCCGGTGCCCTCAGGGTTTTCAAAAATCTTGCGGGGCTTTTGATTGTGGCGATACATGACCCAAGGGCTGGCTCTTATTTAGGCCAGCGAATTAGCATAGCTATTCAGCGTGGCAATGCAGCCAGTGTCTTGGGCACGCTTCCGTCTGGTACTGGTCTGGAACAGTTGAGTCACCTATAGGCCGTTTGTAACGGTCCTTAGGTAATCTGACTGATTCCTTTGTACATAGTTAGTTTAATTGTACTCTTTATTGAATAAATGAAAATAATAGACGTCTTAAATACATTTTCTTATTTTTCTTTTAAAATCGTTTCGTATGAATATTTATACATTTTATAGGTACGCGCGAATAATTGAGTATGAATATTTATAGGTACTATCGATACTTTTTTTTAAACAACTAGGAGACGGGACAAGCATGTCGTCCACCTGATGTTAAGTGCATCTCTTGTCTTACTGACCTGTTCTTTGTGGATGTGACCTACGGGTCACCTCCACAAAGAACATAGCCTACATGGCACTGCATTGCGCATCGCGTGCCCGTAATATCACCAGCAACCCTTCAAACCGGAACACAGCAATGCTGCTTGGCGGCTGAAATAGGTATGGTGGTAGTACTTCCCGGGTGAGCCCTTTCACAAGGGGCTCGATTATTTACAGACTGGAGGAAGCGAAAGGCTTAGAGAGCGACCACGATGATCCGAACCTGTCTCAGCTGATCCATGGCTTGCTGACGAAGGTTGTGGACAAGGACACTCCTCCCGACCTGAAGACCGATATGGCGGGTTGGTTTTTAACTATTTAACAATAGGAAAAACTGCGCTTACTGAACATACTTAACTCTTGGTCTGCAACTGGCTCTCTATAGAAGGTAAAATATAATGCGGGGGCATGCATCGATTTAGACTAGGCTCTTTTGTTCAATAATAGTGCAAATTCACACAGATCAAGCATCAACCAAGCTAAGAAAACAGATAGACAAAATCTTTTGCATTTTAGTAAAATATCAATTTAATGAATAGATTATTTTATCAGCTATTATAAGCCGATGTTTTGCAAGCGCGCGGGCGATAATAAGATTTTAACTATGTATTTTTTCAGAAACGCTGGACCTCTGTTCGAAATATTTGTCGCAAAATGCCGTGGACGAAAGTAAGTTGAATTATCTCTGTTTCTGTTTGCTTATAAAATAATAGCTGTACCCGTGGCATTGCACACGCGAGTAGTAAGGATTCGCCGGTTCTGGACCGAGGTCCAGAACCGGACGAATCCCCGCCGATCAAGGGTGTCTAAAAAAAATTGTCACCCCGTAAAAAAAAAAAAAAAAAAAAAAAAAAAAAAAAAAAAAAAAAAAAAAAAAAAAAAAAAAAAAAAAAAAAAAAAAAAAAAAAAAAAAAAAAAAAAAAAAAAAAAAAAAAAAAAAAAAGTATATCGACCACGCTGAATCGATGTAGCGCATCCATTTTACGCTATTTCAACTCGTTTCGGAGATACGAATTTATGTTTTAAGCGCCTAGTACCCCTAATTAGCTAATCAGGGATTAACTAATCACCACCAACCTCGCCACGATGCTAATCACCTTGTTGTGAAGGGAAGCAGCATAGCAATAACAACGAACTATTTTTATTATCCTTTATTTCAATTGAACAAGCATTTAAACATATAATATACCAATATATCATTATAAATACTATCGTTTTTGAATAATCCTAGAAATTCACGCAAGGATATACCCTTGAATTTGTGATATATATATACATCAAGCAGTACTCGCCACATACTGAGGTCCAATCATTTTGTACTCTCCTTCTATTGTAACACCATTGTTTTGAGTTCCTTTTTAAAAACCACAGGTCTTAGACTCTATAAGGGTATTGTAATGAATAACACATATTTCTGGTACAATCATTATTTTATTTCAACTCATTGACATTATACAAAAATAAAAAAAATATTTACACAATGAACTACAACTTTAAAATTACCTTAGCAACTAATTATACACATTTATTAAATCTTAGATACTATTTCTTATTCTAAAATGACCCCATGCTAATGTATCAATACTGTTGGGTAAAATATATCTCTTAGTATCGCTGTATGATAAACATGTTTTGTTAATTTTTTGCGTAAAAATTGTATGCTTTATCGACTTAAATCTATACATATCACAAAATTGATTTTTTTTATCAAACAGGCATGATTTGAAATTTTCTATTTTCATCTTTTTTGTAACACATTTATTGACACCTTTTGCTTTAGCTGTAATTTTATTCTCCACTTTAAATTCCACAAAACTACTTTCAATAACAGGGTAGTTAGTTAATGTGATAATAGTTAGCAATATATAAATGAGAAACTCCAAAATAATTTCACAGTTGTTTGCTACCGTGAACAGTGGAGTGAATATATTTTAGTTTGAAGTGATTGATAGCAGTTATAGCATAATGGAGGTATGAAAACTACTTTTTATTTTTCTGTAATCATTTTAGCTATTGTTTCTATTTCTATTTTTTTATAGCCACATTTTTTTGTTGCAGAACATTGATATTAACGAAGAAAATACTTATAAACAGTACTATTACAATACAATTTCAGATGATAGTAATGATAAATTAACCATCACTGAACCTCCGATTTTAAAAAGAAAGAGACCTGAATCTGTATACGAGAGTATAGATGATTTTTTTAATGTACCAAGCAAATCTTATAAAAAAAAGCTGTCGTCAACAATATCTCGGGCGCATGAAGGAGGTACTGCATTTATATCGACAAATAATGAAGATGCTAGTAAAGCCACTCATTTAATAAAAATAGAGGTTTATAACCTCAAGAAGATATCAAAAATCCCTAAAGAACAACATTGGAAGCACGCAGATTTAAGGACAAAATATTATCTGAAAAATAGTGATGACAACTATACTCATGCACAAAACCTTTTTTTTTTTTTTTTTTTTTTTTTTTTTTTTTTTTTTTTTTTTTTTTTTACGGGGTGACAATTTTAACAACAGAATCGTTTGACCGTTTTTCGTCGACTATTTTTCGTCGACTTTAGCTGCAAAAGTGGTCGCCATGAAAAGCCCCTCTATTTTAACGGGGTAATATATGGCTTATATCCTTGACTGTGGTGGTGGTCGCGCGAACTACCTCTCCAACAGCCCACGTATGTCGTAAAAGTCAACGGGATCTCACCAGTAAAAGATCAGCAGCTTTCTTCTGTGTATTCTAACAATTTTACTGCGAACACTGATCCGCTTGCCAAGCGTGGTGTTTATGGTGAAACCTTCTAATTTTGTTGGAGGGTTTGTCGGCAGCGGACACAATGGGCTGTTGAAGTTGACGTAGCCCACCCTGAAAGTGTGGTGTTCAAAGCTGAAGATGTTCGTATCTTGAGGGATTTTAATATCCTGGGAAGCTACCCTGATAAATGTCAAGTCACTATGTGTAGTTCATTGTGTCTGTGTTCTGTCAGTCAGTCAGTTGTTCACAACGATTTTCTATATATGGATTTAGTAAGAGATTTAGTAAATCTTAGCATTTGTATGCAGATGAGCGCGGCCCAGCATTCGATCTCCTGATAAAGGAACTAGAAAGAGATGGCGCATCGCCTTTCACCCCCGAGTATCCGATGATCGACACTAAGTTTGCCGCTGCGTACACGTAAGTACTTTAAAAGCTTAGATTTGTTTGAATCAGACCCACTCCGTTTTAATGGTTAATGTCTGAATCAAACGAGCTGGCAACACCCAGGTTTCAAAACCCCTTAGATGCTGGAACCAGGCGGACTTGAAGTCACAAACCACCAACAAAATGGACACAGTAGACGAACCCAGGACCTCTGAATCTGACACCAGTCAGTGAACCACTAGACCACTGAGACGGTGAAGGCAATCACATGTAAAATGATCATTACCAATATTAAAAAAAAAAAATTGCAGGTTAAAGTCCGCCCCAGGGTTATGTAGCGTGAGGCCAGACCCTGTAACGGCGCCTCTCTTCATTCCTATTCTACATCGCGCGGTGGATCCGGCCACGCCTAAAGCACTCGTCAATGATATGAACGGTGACTAGTTTTTAATTTATACGTGATGTGTTGTCACCGTCAGGATGATGCGTCACCTGTCGTATTTTATGTTGAAATGCGGGGTAGGTCCCATTTGTTCCATGGGACATGACGTCATAGGACAAAATTTGATATTTTTTTCTTATTTTGTACTATAGAACATGCAATACTTTTATTTCTCAAGTTGTTCTATAGGACAAGGTAAATGAGACCTCTTAAGATTATATTTCTTGTGAACTGGTGGTACTAAAATGCTCTGAGATTGAGAATCCTCTACATAATCTGGAGAGTCCTCCCCACGTTTCCGATTTATTTTATTCGTGTTTTATTTTTATTTGTTATTATTTATTCAGGTATGACAGAATAATTGTCATTATCAGTGTCATTTAGGCAGGCAGAGAATCATGGAAGATTTTCAGATTTGCATTTTGTTCTATGGCATGAAAATCGGGTGAAAAGCTAGTATGGAGTTCTATGGAAAAAATTGGGAAGAAAATGTCTCATTTTGTTTGATGACGTCATGTTCCTTAGAACAAATGGGACCTACTCGAAATGCTATTTTGTTATTTTTAATTGCTTCCCAATTGCTTCTATTTGCTTCCTACAATAGAGACAGGCACATCTTAAATCTATATATCTTCATTTCCTTGGTAGCTACAAAATCTAGGTTTAAAAACTATGAAGGAAGCAAATAGGAAGCACCTAGCCTCTAACAAGCTAACCTTTAGCAAGCCTCATAGGGCTTGTTAAATGCTTAGATTTGCTAGATTTTCCATATTGGTTATACACTTACTGGATTTTTATGAGTAAAGTTTGCTCAATTAGGGAACCAATATGGAATATGTAAAATAATTCTGTTATCGCGGTATGTAGTCGAATTTCACATTTTTTTATTCACAATGTGTGTAGCTACAATTTGCCAAAAGCCATGTAACACGTTTCAAAACGGAAAAAAACAACCTGAACTGCTATTTTCCATCAAAGCAAGCGTGTGTTTTGTAGCTACAATTTGCCAAAAGCCATGTAAATAGAATAACATAAAAAGCCTTATTCTATTGCCTAAAATTGACATTATATCTGTAGTCTATAAACTTATTTACTACTTATAAAACTACTGTTGCGCATTCACTATCTCAGTCCTAGTGTGGCTCGGCAATCGCCTCTACGGCGTAGGCCTCCTCTAAATCCCTCCATACGTTCCTTTCCCTCCTTTCTCATCCAGTTTGATCCGCATTGCTTTGCAAAGAAGTCTCTCATCGCATTTTAGGTCTTTGTTTTCTATTTTCTCCCAGAGGTATCCACTCAGTTGCCAAAAGCAATGTAACGTTTCAAAGCTGAGGTGAGGTACCTTTACTGCGATTTTTCATCAAAGCATTTCATCATCGTTATCAACAGTTTTTATGTAACCCACTGCTGGGCATAAGCCTCCTCCAAACGCCACTGTAACCTGTTATGAGCCCTTTGCATCCAGGTTTTACCCTGTATAGCAGCAATGTCGTCAGTCCACCTAGCTGGTGGTCTGCCACGGCCCCTACTAAATCCTCTGGGCCACCACTCTGCCAATGCCTTACTCTACCTGCCATGAAAGCATTTAGGCGGTTCTAATATAATTGTTTAATATTTTCAGAGGTCATTGGAAAATGCGCCAACTACTTGTCTGCGTTCGTCCGCGACAGAAGTACGTAAACATGCCACCAGATAAAAAAAATACCTGGTATTTTTAAATAGACTTAGTTTTAATTATAATTTTATTTATAATAATTAAGATTCTTCACTGCCCTGCATCTTGTTGTGAATTTTCCAGTTGCATACTTATGGAAAACTAATAATGTAAATTAAATTACGTATTGTTTCTTGTCTGAAAAACAAAACTATGCTCCCATTGTAAAAATATTTATTGCTTCTGTAGTCTATTGCGGTATCAGACCCATGGGTCCCGGGATCGATCCCCAGGGCATAATTTATGCTCGGTGTGGTTTTTTTTTTTAAACGGGGGTAGTTTGTCTTTTATCTCACCTGATTTTCAAGTTATGATAAGGCCGAAGGTGGAAGCGCACTTCACCCGGAATCCTCAATAACCTGGGGAACTAGCTATCTTACCTCTGAAAGCCGGAACACAACAATTTAAGAATTGTTATGGCGACAGAAGTAGGTAAGACGGTGGAAGCTAGCCAGGCGGGCTTCAACAAAGTCCTACCACCAACCAAACTAAGCACAATATTGTGCTCCCTTGGGATCGAACCCGGGACCTCTGGATCTGATACCGGTGGGCAAACCACTACACCACAGAGGCCGTTGGTGATAGATAGCCTGAATAAAACTCTTCATTTACTTTATAATTGCAGACAAGGCGCTGCAGGGCTTACTGACCATGATGAAGGCAAACTCCAGTAAAGAGGTAGCAAAGAGGATCAATTACTCCATGAATTACGGCACTGGAGCTCTAGAGTGAGTACTTGTAGCTTATCTCTCCTTCTCCCTCTCCCCAGTGTGTGTGAGTGAGACAGAAGGTACTAGCTGCCATCGAAGCTTTCAAAAATAACTTATCCTCTATCAGAGGAAGCTGGAAAGCTGTATAAACTATAATTTAGCAATAAGTAATCGTAATTTACTTGTATTTTTTTATATTATGTGACTTATGTTTTTTTGTGTGCTACAGGGTGACATGTTCAGTTTGAACAAACCTTTTTTTTTATTAAGAAAACTGATTTGAGGACAAAAGTTTCGAATCTGTTACCTAACCCTTCTCTGCCGCCTAACGATTTGGATACTGGGCATGTATGACTTTGCCGTATCCTTTAGCTAACTTCTGTTGCCGGAGGCTCGATCACGAATATGCTATCGTACGGTAAGCGTTACATTCACTTTAGCATTTTGTATAGGATTTCACACAGCGCCTCTACAGTACGTAAATAGAACTAAATTTGCGATCACGAACCTTTTGACGCATGTATCGTAATGTAAAGGTAACGTTAACGTATCGTCACTAGACGTCACTCACGTTTACATACCGTTGTTACGTCAGTGATACGATAGTGCTTCGTGCTTCCAAGTAATGTAAAGGTACGTAAATACGTTACCTTTACATTACGATAGCGTTCGACATTCGTGATCCAGCCACTGTTTGTTCTAGAATCGAAACCGCGCCAACGATCACGCCATTTATGCCCATTAAGGACATATCGGATGAAGCGAAGGGCAAGCTGACCGCTGATATGGAGACTAAAACACCCCCCGAACTGAAAATCGCGACCAAAAGTTAGTTACATCAAAAACATATAGCACAATTGTAAATTTTTAAACTAAAGTAAACAGTACTGTTGGCGACACGTTCAGTAGTGAGGGTACATATTGGTTTTGTTTTTTAGGCTAAGGTATGTGAGAAAAGGGCAATGGCGTCGGCCCTCCGTTTGTACTGTGCACGCCAAAGTTACAAATAAATTGTGGAATATTAAAAGCGCGCGTATTTTTCTCTAAACCAGCCCCCACTAGTTACAAGTACAATGGGTGGTTAAAAGATAATAAGTAAATATTTGTATTTACAATACAAAACATATCCAAATTAATTAATAACAAAAACGGGTCTTCATCGCGTACCTTTTTATATTCCCGACAGTTTCGACCGTGTTACAACGGCCGTGGTCACGGGTAGACTGAAGTACTCGCTGCTATGCTACTGTCGTCGTCGTTGTGAGGTAGATTCTCCAACTACCCTCACTTGTTTATTGGAAACAGATGAGTCAGTGTTCACACTGCGGAACACAACACTCACTACACCTACAGTCTACCCGTGACCACGGGTATATAAAAAGGTACGCGATGAAGACCCGTTTTTGTTATTAATTATGTATAATAATCGCGATAATTTAAAAAACGTATATCTAAATTAGTATTTTTTTAAACTTTTGCGGTTAGAACACAATATTTTAGTGACTTTCATAACGTCTTAAGTTTAACGGCGGATTAAATAGGTAAAATACGCGATGAATACCCGATTTTCGATTCAAAATAATATCAAAATGTACCTATACGTAATAATAATTTGAACATGATAGAGTATGGTTGATCGTGTCAACTCTTTTTTCTGGTGATAGCCAAGCGTCAGAGTACCAAGTCACTAGATAAGACAAGTAAAGATTTGACCTTAAATCGTCGTAAAGGAACTTACTAAGAGATTGTACCGGTGCGGAAAAACAGACGAAGGCAAGGAGTTCCATTCCTTGCTTCCGATTTCGATTACGATTCTGGCTATGTTTGACAAAAAACATAGTTCTAATTCTCATTTAATAGATAGTTTGGTACCTAGTAAGTAACATATAATATGGTGTGTAGTACCTTCAATCTAGCTATATCTTTACATATATATTAAATTTAAGTGTCTGTTTGTATTGTCAAAATGACACAAGACTATTTACGTAATTCATATGAAAGTAGGTATAGTTCTAACGTTTTTTTTATGTTTGTCCTATACCTAGTTATGTACCTGTGCTATTTTTCAGGTGTGATCCTTGATGCCTCCAAGTACATGTCCCAGCCTGTCGCTTTAAGAAGTGAGTAATTCTCATCTTCTTATTACAGTACTCGTAGGACGTAGGAGAATTCCACGTTTGTATGGAAATAAACTCCTTACAAACTTGAAGTCTTTTGTGTAAGAAAAAAAACCCCTTTCTTACGAACTAAGAGTCTTTTGTGTCAGATAAACAGCGGTCTTTTTACGGTGGGATGATGATGAATGTATGTGAAAATGATAATGCTGTCTGTATTTGTAGACGCCTATAAAAAAGCATAGTATTTTGCCGCTTGCTTGTTTATTTTGGTCCTCTGATTATGCGCATTCTGGTTTAGAAATACGAAACACGATGGCTTTTGATATATCTGTATATGTAATATAATAATTTATCATCATCATTATCAACGTATCGCAGTCCACTGCTGGACGTAGGTCACCCCCAAGGTGCGCCACTGAGCGCTATCTTTGGCGTTTCTCATCCACTCTCTGCCCGCCACTGTACGGAGGTTTTCGCTCCATATACCCGGAGGACGGCCTACACTACACTTGGTCACGTGGTCTCCACTGAAGGACTCGTTGACCCCACCAGGCCACCCCACTGCCACTTCAGTCTGCTAACTATTTGAGCTATGTCGACCACCTTGGTTCTCTGTCGGATAACCTCATTCCTGATTTTATACTTCAGAGAAACGCTAAGCATAGCTCTTTTTATAGCACGCTGAGTGATTTTCAATTTGTGGAGTAGCCCTATTGTCAGAGTCCACGTTTCGGCAGCGTATGAATGAAAGTCAAAGTCAAAGTCAAAATTTCTTTATTCATTAAGATTTTTTAGGATCATTTTGAAACGTCAAATTTACCGCCTGTTCGGAATCGCGACCAGCACACAAGGAGAAAGGCAAGAAATTGAATGAATGAAAAATACCTTAAAAATTAAAACTGGATAACTTCAAAATAACTGCATATACAACGGGCGGTCTTATCGCTTAGAAGCGATTTCTTCCAGACAACGTTTGGACGGAGAGGCTAAAGAGGTGGTTGTGGTGCACATATTAATTAGGGGTCTAGCTAAATTAGCGTAGGTCATCACAGGTAGGACGCACTGGTTGAAGACTTTACATTATAATTGACTTCTACTG
The DNA here is from genome assembly GCA_951394065.1 of Venusia cambrica. Classification (NCBI taxonomy): domain Eukaryota; kingdom Metazoa; phylum Arthropoda; class Insecta; order Lepidoptera; family Geometridae; genus Venusia; species Venusia cambrica. The sequence goes on along the minus strand of OX596044.1, from coordinate 8,477,279 downwards.
TTTAGTTATTGGATTTTATATACAAATCGAGAGAAACTTACTTCTGTCAACCGACCCATATGTGAAACCTCACGAGGTATTACTGTTTTTGTAAAGGTGGTGCAGCGGGAGAAAGATATCCTCTGAACTTTCTCGCGGCCGTAATGAAGTCTTTGGGGAGCAGACCACTCTTCAAGTGCAAAGGCTATGGGATGACATATGCTGACGGGGCTGAATTGTAAGAAATTTCATATATACATATAGCTATTCATAATAATAGCATAGCTATTCAGCGTGGCAATGCAGCCAGTGTCTAGGGCACGCTTCCGTCTGGTACTGGTCTGGAACAGTTGAGTTACCTATAGGCCGTTTGTAACGGGCCTTAGGTAATCTGACTGATTCCTTTGTACATAGTTAGTTTAATTGTACTTTTTATTGAATAAATAGAATAATTAAATTAGAAATTTCATTTATATTTATTTTATATATTTCAATTCGGAAAACCTACAGCTGATATTTTATTTTATTTATTTGGAAATCAAACAGCTTAAATATAAATCAAATATATTAATGAAAATAGTTACAATTATGCCAAACTGTTTTCGCTTATGAGTTTACCGATTGTCGTTAAGATAGGTTTTCATTAGGTATGAACTCATAGGTACATTTTCTTAAATACATTTTATAAATTTAACTAGTTCAAATAGGTATTGAAAAGGAAATATACAGTATCTCTAATAAACACAATAGAAATAGATAGCCAAGTACAGGTCTTCACTAATAGCAACAATATAGATACAATATAAAAATGTGATCTATAGCTCATCTACCTTCAACACTGAGCTCAAAAAATATTTAGTTACCCTTTGGGTCTAGTATCAAATTGATGAAATTTTGTCTGTTTGAATGGAGCCGGTAGGTGGCGCTGCGGGATGGGGGTAACGCAAGTCCAGGGTGTTTCACTATGTAAATAAATAAATAAAATTTCTCATCAGAAGCACATTGGCTTACAAACTTGCTATAGAAATTTAAGGTTCATGTTTCAGAGATGTATGTATATAATATTTACAATCATCTAGTAGCTCACTGACTGACTTACAATCAAGGCATAGCTCAAACCAGAGGTCCAGATGCTTGAACTTTTCAGAATTTCTTCCTTTTGTAGTGTTGGGGTAAGAAAGGTTTTTAGGAAGAAAATGTTGTACCAACTCTGCCTTGAACAGATAAGAATAGGCAAATGATGAACTGTGATTAGCATCGGTAGCTTTTATATTTTGTTATTATTGAAACTTTGTTTGGTAGGACTTTGTTTAAAGGCTGCCTGGCTAGCTACCACCTTACCTAAGTCTTTCGCCATAATGACAATACCAAATTGTTGTGTTCCGGCATTAAGAGATAAGATAGCCAGATAGCCCTCAGACTGTTGAGGATTCCGGGTAAAGTATTGCAATATTAATTTGTTTATATATATTTTTTTTACTTTTAATGCTCAGTAAATAATTTTGTATTGTATCGTAAAGGTATGCTTTCGTTTCCCAGGTTGAAGTACGCCGGTCCTTTGGAGTCCGACCCTAAGGCGGAGGACTTATCGATAGAAATCGGGGCTGAGATGAACAGAGGCGTGCCTCTGAGACTCGCGCCCACGGTGGCTGCAGGGCTGAAAGGTACAATACTTTTATATGAATGTATGAAAAAAAGGAATAAAGGGTATTTTTGGCATTCTCTATCTAAAAAGAGACGGAGAAAAGAAAAAGAAAACGATATTAATTACTTCGTCTTTTATTTCATACAGAGCCATCTAGCCTCAAACTAAGCATAGCTAGTAATATGGGAACTAGATTCAATTAAAATTTTTGCGTCATAAAAAATCGTTTTAATAATTAGTGATATGAGAACTAGATTTTTGGTACATACATACTTATCATACAATATTTTACATTATAGTAACCCTGCCTTCTGCGCTGTAGGTTGTGGGTTCGATTCCCACCCAGGACAAACATAATGTGTGCTGAATATAGATGTGTGTTATGTGTTTGGGTGCTATATATATAAGTATGTATTTTTTAAAAAAAAGTATTCTATCCGTAATCTAGTTCCCATATATAAGCTATGCTTGGGGCTAGGTGGCGTTGTGTGAAATTAATGCCCTGTAATATGACACCCAAGCCCAGAACATCACACAAATGTTTGTCCCGGGTAGGAATCGAACCTATAGCCTACATCACAGATTAAGGGCTACTCAACTGCTAAAAAGATGCTGCTATTAAAGAGTTAGTTGCCAAACCAAATCCCAATGTAATATTTTTTATACATCTTTGAAGTCGCAAATTTTGTTAAGAACCATGCACATTTATTTGAAAAAGCATGTGACAGAAATCCTAGGCTATGTAGAGACCCGAATAGACTTATTCTAAAAGTAGCTTCACATTCAGCCAAATATAGTAGGTGTTTTTTTTTTTTTTAATTTAACTAACTATGTACAAAGGAATCAGTCAGATTACCTAAGGACCGTTACAAACGGCCTATAATAATATGAAAAAAAAATGAAAAATGAAAAAATATTTATTACCAATAAGAATATTTAGGTGAAAATATAACACAAGTCAAATAGAAAAGAGATACCAAATACTAGAGGATTACCAATGAGACCCAAACTAAGCGAAAAGCTTGTATCTTGGGTGTCATGAGAGCACTTAACAAAGAGGGTTGAGTTGTAGTACCTATACAGGGATGTGTTGCTTGTGATCTTTAACTTAAACTTATGTAGGTATAATACTTTAAAACTTAGATAAAAAGTATTAGTTGTGAAATATCGAGTGAGGTAGAAATATGGAATTCTTTATGTAAGGGAGTGGGATTGTTGGGTGTGGTAAAGGTTTGTGGCAGGGAAAGTCTGTGTGTAGGTGTGTTGGTGTGTGTGTGTTGGTGTGTGTGTGTTGGTGTGTGTGTGTTGGTATGTGTGTGTGCAGGTGTGCGTGTGTGTGGGAGCGCGTGAGTCGTGCGTGTGTGTGGGAGCGCGTGAGCCGTGAGTGTGCGAGATTGTGTGTTTTTATGTGGGAGATTTATATAAGGTGTTCAGTGTCATCGTATGACAGGGTCAACAGCCAGTTTTTGGTGATCCTTTTGAAAGAGAATAGGTCTGTGCCTTTTAAGTGATTCATCAAACTACAAAGGATGTTGTAAGTATGTGGCAGGGAAAAGGCCGGGCTACGTTTTGCTAACAGTGATTTTGTAAGGGGTATAGGAAGTCTATATACCCGCCGATTTACTATCATGTCGTAGTCAGGTCGCGATTTGACGCTTCGATGGGTCTTAATTCCAGCGGTGTGGACAAAGAGTTGTCGTACGCGAAGAACCTTAAATTCTTGATACAGCGCATCAGTAGGAAACCGATAGGGCTTGTTCAGAGTAAGCTTGATAAGAGACCGTTGCGCTCTCTCCAACTTCATGAAGTGTGTCTTTCCCGCACTCCCCCAGACTGATATGCAGTACTGAATTATGGATTGACAAAGTGAAATATACACCATTTTCAGTACATCGGGAGAGCTACAATCGCGTAACCTTTTCATAATGTAAATTAATTTCCTGACGCGCCCAGATAGTGTTGAAACGTGGTCTTTGTAGGACAGGTGATCGTCAAGGGTTATACCTAGGTATTTTATTGTACGAGTGCGCTCTATGGAGTTGCAATCACATGAGCTCTGAGAGTAAGTGGCATTGTTTTTGATGCATGAATGTAGTTAAAGTGTCAGCGAAGCAGAAGGACTCCCAACTAAGGTCTTCGAAAAAGCAAGATGTTTTGTTTTGTTGACGTTTACTGTCAGCAAGTTCCAGTTAAGAGCTTCACCTACAGCTGCCAGACCCTGCTCTGCGAGAGCGTAGGTGCTGTCCCATTTATCACCATGAAATATAATTGCAGTGTCATCCGCGTACGCTACAAACTCAGCATTATTCAGTGGTAATTGCAAAATATCATTGATGTATAAGATGAATAGTGTTGGGCCTAAAACACTACCTTGGGGCACGCCAAAATTGATGGGGAGTTGTGCACTTTTCTCATTTCCAACTTTAACATATTGGTTACGGTTTGTTAGGTAGCTCCTAAACCAATCGTGGGCAACACCTCGAATACCAGCTGATTCTAGTTTCTTTAAGAGCAAACCGACCGAAACCGTGTCAAATGCCTTTGCCAAGTCAAGGAACACACCCAGGCAGCATTTCCCTCTTTCTACATGCTTTGATACTTGATTGGCAAGAAGAGTGACCGCATCTTCAGTCGATTTGCCCCTTCTGAAACCAAATTGCCTATCTGATATGACATTGTGCTTTTCTAAAAATTGCACAAGGCGGATATTCACAACTTTTTCCAACATTTTAGACACGATGCTAAGTAAGGCAATTGGTCTATAGTTGTCTGGAAGGCATTTGGCTCCACATTTGAAAATGGGTGATATGGCAGCTACTTTCCAGTAGTCAGGAAAAAATCCGGATTTCAAGCTTAGATTGAAGAGGTAAACTAGAGGAGCAACAATGGACGAGAAAGATTTTCTTAGAAGAGGAACTGTAAGACTATCCAAACCTGGAGAGCTTTCTAGTTTTAAATTGAGAAGTATGCTGAGTATCTCATTGGGATCAGTGGGGTAGAGAAACAGGGATTCTGCTATAGATCTGCGAGATTTGTGAGATCTTGCTAAGTATTCTTCAGTTGTTTGTAATCTCCCTAGAATATTATCGGCTAGTTTCGTGCCGACTGAGACAAAGTACTGATTACAATGGTTAAGCGATGAAGTCCTGTCGGGAACTGATTTTAAGAGTTCGGTGGCGTCATTATTGTGATGTGAGGTCTGACAAATACTCTTTATAGACTTCCATAGTTTCTTGTGATCGCTTCTACTGTCATTAATGAGCTGGCTATTGTACTGAGCTTTGATTTTGCGTAAGAGTTTGTTGCAGAAGTTTCTGTATCTCTTGTATATTTTTTGTTTTACTGAGTCTAAAGGGTGATTTTGGCAGTCCTGGTGTAGTTTGTCACGATGCTTCATACAACGCATTAGACCAGGCGTGATCCAGGGTTTGATTGTTACCATTTTACGGCCGATACGAACGAGTTTAGTGTGAGATTGTATACTTTTATTTATTAGCACATAAAAAGTCGATGTGGAGGTGTTAACGTTAGAGTCATTAGTGACGGCGCTCCAGTCTGTTTGTGATAACTCTGCTGCTACATCATCGGTGTTAGTTTTACAATGCCAACGGGGTGGGTTATTTAAGTTGGATTTCTTAAATATGAGACCAGCCATTATTATTGAGTGATCAGTGACTGATGTTCTACAGACTAAGCCAGCTGATTTTGAATCGGTTTTTACAAATATGTGATCTAGACATGAGTTGATTCTCGTGGGCTTGGTGATTGCAGGAGTAAGTCTATGGGAAGCCATTATACATAGATAGTCAGCAAGCTGGTTATTGTTAGAGTCGCTACAAATATTAATGTTTAGGTCACCGACAACTGCCAGGTAGGGCGTGTTCTTTATGTCTGAGAGAACTGCGTCCAGAGAATTTAGAAATGGGTCGAGCGATGTTGACGATGGAGATCTGTATATTCCAAAAACTTCAATGCTGTCATTTAGTGTTACAAGAAGACAGTCAGCATCAGTTAGTTTGGGTTCACTAGCTATGGAGGTGTAGGTACTTTTTACAAAGATTGTGACGCCTCCACATTTATTAATTTGCGTTGTCGAGCGGTAGGCTGTGTAGCCTGGCAATGAATCAATAATCATTCCTTCAGTAAGCCAGCATTCTGTCAGCACAATGACATCAATGTCCGAGTCAAGTCTTTGTAAAGTGACTGAGAATTGGTCAAAATTTTTTTGAAAGCTTCTTATGTTCAGTGAAACAATTTTAAAGTTATACGACTCAGATACGAAAAAGTTTCGACACGATTCTACTGTTAAGAAAGAATGACAATCAATTTCTGCGAATTCGTCAATGTCTCTAGATATGTCAACTAAAACCATACTGATATGTTATGAGTAGGTATAAGTAATCAATTGAGGTTGAATTTATCATTCTTTCAGCAGTAGATATTCCATATACAAGACTGTGTGTGAGTGAGTATTTGTGTAGATAGTGTAACTTGCGTAGATTGTGTAGATAGTGTAAATTGTGTAAATAAGAAAAATTGTGTAAATAGTTGTTTGTGGGTGTGTAAGGGTGTGCTGGGGTATGTTTAGGTAGGGTTAGTTGCTGGGAAAGGGATAGGTCTACCAAACGTCGGCGTCCAATTAAAATAGTTTTGCTTAAAATTAAGTTAAAGTAAATTATAACATAATATAGTTTTAGGAATAATGTTGAAGATATTAGGTAAACAAAATTAGCATTGAAGTAGCTATGCATTTTCAGTGTGGCAGAACTAGCTAGTAAATAATTAATCAAGTGAGTTAACATGGTGCAGAAGCTCATCCATGCTCTTAATTTGGATAGCCCGGTGACCTTCTTGCTTGCGGACTTTGATCGTGCCGTTTTGAATCCAGCAGTATTTGTATCCTGAGCCTTTACAACGGAGACGGGCCGCGCGAAATAACTGCCGGTTCTCTTGCGTTAACCGTTCGTTGAAGTAGATGGTTCGCCGGTCGCCGGGGATGTCGATATCAGAGGAATTTAAGTCGCGCTTGGTTTTAGCTACCTTCAGAAATTCATCGCGTTGATAGCGGCGCAGAAAGCGGGCAACTAGGGGCCGGGGCTGGTGGGTCCTGGAGTCACCTGACGATGGGTTGTTTTCATCTCGACGCTGCTGAGGTCCCACGCGCGTCACGTAATCTAGGTCTTTTTCGTCCAGCTGTATGCCAATTTTGTGGGCAACCACTTTCATGATGTGAAAGGGGTTTTCGTGGGGAGATTCGTTGACTCCCGAGATCTCGATTTCATTTTTCAGGAAGGCTTGAGCTCGCGTAGCCTCTTGGTTGCGCAGTTGGGTGATAGTATTTTCCAGTGACATAATAACCGTAGTTCGGTCCTCGAGACCACGTAGCCTTTCCTCTGTCAGGGCCAGAGACTTCTCGTGTTCGTCCAGTCGTGTGTTACATTTTGTGATGTGGTCGGTGAGTGATTTCATTTGTAGTTTTATATCACCTACGTCTTCCCGTAGAAGTCGCATTTCAGCAACTAACGCGTTCAGGGATTGGGAGTCAGTCGCAGTCAACGAGGATTCTACTGGAGAGATGGGCGTACGCGGAGCGTCGCGAGCGCGGTGGGTTATGTTACTCGTGCTTTCATAGAATAGTAATAATTGTTTGACTATGTGTGTAAAAATGTATTATAAGATTCCAAATGACATTAGATTAATGAGTACATATTTATTTAAAAAGAAATTGTTTAAATGGCTGAATGAAAACAACTTTTATGACATTAATGACCTACTTAATTAATTTAGCTAACCGCAGATCTTAATACTATTATGTTACCAATAAGTATTGCATGCTATACTATAGTGAAACATGAGAACATTATTTATGATTATTATTTACCACCTTTATACCATGTTTGGAGCAATTAAGATATTTGAATTTGAAAATTTGAAATCATTTTCCATCGCCTTTACCATGTTGATAACAATTCACTTCTTCTGGCTTGCGATTTGTATGCTTTTGATGTTTCAGATGCAATGGTTGACGCTTGTAAACATTTAGCGAAAACAGGATTGGAGAAAGGTAAGCTAATCCAATTCATTAGGATTAAATAAGATCTAGTCTTATATTATATGATTGTTTTTACCGCTTTTGTCAGTCGTTTCCGGGTTCGATTCCCAGGAGGTTTACTATATTGTGCTTGGTTTGGTTGGTGGTAGGACTTTGTTTAAGTCCACCTGGTAGGTCCACCTACAAATACTACGGTACCTACCATTTGATCTAATTCTGTCGCCATAACAACGATTCTAAAATTGTTGTGTTCCGGCATTGAAAGGTAAAATATGCAGTACATCAAACTGTTGAGGATTCAGGGTGAAATGCGCTTTCACCTTCGGCCTTATCATTACTTGAAAACCAGCATAGGTATTTACAAACATTCGGAAAGCTAAAGCTTTTTAAATGATCGAATACGGAAGCTTCGATTGCTATTTTTAACTCTGAAATCTAAATATTTTGACATTATAATTCGATGCTTCCCACAGAGGATTTTCAGAAATTTAGAACGAGAATAGCGTTAAAATTTTTCGGATTCTTTGTCGACAAAAAGTGATATTTCCGATCCGAAAACTTTCCGAATGTGTGAAAATGCCTATGCAGGTGAGATTAATACCAAACACATCCCTGTCGTAAAATAAAAAACTCATCTTGATTGATTAGTTCTTGACTTCTACGATAGAGCAAGCTTGCAGAAGGCAATGACTCTACCGTGCACCGATAGATCACGACAAACCGCTTAGCGCCGGATTTCATCAAGATGGTCGCTTACCAGAACCTATACAGATCCTACCAGTGTTTTGATCATATCCGTAAACAATAGCAAAAGCCAGCTGTTCCTCCGGGGTAGACTAGGTATATCATATCTATCCCTAAAACATTTTATATGATCACTGTAATATATTGGTAAACCTTTGTCAGCATCTGTATTTTCGCAACCCAAATGTCTGAGAAGTCTGAGAACAGAGTTAGTTAAGAGGTCGCTCCATCGTAGATCTCATTCTAAATTAAGATACAGATTAAAGATTTTTAATCTGTAATCTTACGCTCAAGCATTAAAGTATTTTGTCATCGTAGGCCAAGCTCTTGAACATTTGGTGAAGTCGATGAAGGAAAAGGGAGAAGAACCCTTGGCCCAGATACAAGGCGTCCAAACGTCATTTGCTGATGGCGCCAGAAAGTATGGAAATGTTTACCTACAGTATCATATAATGTTATTGATAGTAGCCTGGCAGCCGGGTTAGATATTCTGACCATTTTTGTCTTAGCAGGTCCTAGACTGTAAGACTGTCTAGAAGTAGGAGCTAAAACTAAACGCATGATAGCCTTTTTTGAACACAACTACTCTAAATTGTTGTGTTAAGGTGTAAGAGGTAAGATAGCCAGTTCCTCAGATTGTTGAGGATTGCGGGTGAAGTGCGCCTCCACCTTCGGCGTTATCATAACTTGAAAATAGGAGAAGGCCAAGCGCTTTCCGGTACAGTAAGAAAAGATAATTTTTCACAGATGTATTTCTGTTGCCGCTATTGCAAAAACATCTAAAAACTTCAAGTTCAATAAAACAAATATATATATATAGGATTGAGAACGCGGCGAGCTTGACAAACGACAAAGTCGAAAAAGGCACGTACGAGAGTATCAGAGGAAAGCTGACGGACCTGATCACTGAGAAACCTTCCAAACAAAACGAGAAACATATGCCTGGTAAATGTACATTATTTATTTTATTTATTTATTTAATTCGGAAAACCAACAGCTGATATATAATGTCACCAACAAACATAATAGCAACAAATAGCCAATTACAGGTTTTCACTGATAGCAACAGTATAGATAAAAAAAGTGAACACTTTAACTAATTTACGCGTACAATCCACACTGAGCTCAAAAATAAAAACAAATAATAATATAAATGCTACAAAGACACATTAGCTACACACTAAATATAATTAAAATTAAAAATAAACTACGTACTAAAAATATGAGGGATAGGCGGTGCCTTGCCATTTAGAACATAGCATATAATATAGCGCAGCAGGTGTATGTGTCAAGTTCTTACCCGTCGTACAGTAATAAAAATAAAAAAAAGATTGGAGTAAGGATTAGGTACCTATACAAAGATGTCTTATCCTAGTTAAATACCCAGGGTCTAGGAATTAAGCCAGCCGCTAGACCACGATACTTTACAGCTGTTTATGAATCATATTCGTTTTGTGTAGGTATTATCGAAGAAGTCTCCAAGTTCCTGGCGAAACCCATGCCTGAGACGCATGCAGAGAAGCGTCACTTGCTCGCAGACCTAATGGCGCGCAAAGGAGACGACATTCTCGACAAGGAGGGACTATACAAGATTACTTACACAGAAGCAGGACAGGAGTAAGTATATCTAGAACTAACAGCTACTACCAGCTTTTTCCCGAATCCCGCACCCGCCTTGTGCCTACCTTATTTACAAATAGCCTTATAATAGTTCCAGATGTCTTTCTTCCAAGGTGTAGGTACACTATATCCCTTCCAAATGTCTTTTTTACGGTTCCGTACCTCAAAAGTTAAATACTTTTACTAATATACCTACAGGTTTGTATGGAACCCTCGGTGCGCGAGCCCGACTCGCACCTGGCCTTTTTTTCATATAATGGTTGAACGTGCGATTTTCCTAGAAAATCAATAAATAAAAAATAAAATTTACTATGTGCATGTGCTTTAAAAGCTCATACATAAATGTATTAATTGTATTAATATTTTTCTTAGGCTCGCAAATGCGCCGGTTGGTGTTACGACCGCTCAGGACGCGGCGCGAATGAAGGAGAACGCTGTCAAAATGAACGCTGTTATACCGGACCAGAAACTGCAATCCATATTGAAAGGTAATGGGACGAATTAATTAGATTATCTAAGTCTGTCGCCATATTCAGCCAAAATGTATGTGATCCGACATTAAGAGTAAGATAGCAAGTTCCTGAATCTGTTAAGGATTCTGAGTAAATTGCGTTTCCACCTTCGTGGCCTTATTATAACTAGAATACAGGTGAGATGACGGCCAAACGCTTCCCTGTTGACATTTTTTTTTATCAGGACGTTAATATTACACAGCGCCATAGATGGCGCTGTGTAAAATTAACTTAAAAATTTTCTTAAAAGCATGTAATATGGGAACTCGAACTCGAAATCGACTATAGGACTCCAGTAGAGGAGATTGAACATGGTGGCAAAATGGATTTCTGCTCAACGTGTATTAGACCAATTTCACGCCCATAACCCCATAGGGCCACTATATGTGCACCTCTTAAAGTGTCCTTCCAATTAATTTAATTTGCTATTCCATAAGCCAAATCAGGACTGCAACATTTCTGGGATCCCACGTGGACTGAACTGGGCACTGCATATAAATCTATGCGAGAAATTAGGACGCGCATGCTTCGTACTGTGACGGCTTTCAGTAACATTGAAAGTTGACTAGAAGTTGCTACTTTGCTTCTTTGCTTCTGTTCACTCACTACTCCAGTACGGTGTTGAGTTATGGGGTCTGGGAGCGAGTGTTCAGAATGCAGAAGAGAGCGGCACGCGCCATAGTGCGAGTACTTCGGGACACTCCCGCTGGTCCTATTTCTCGCTCACTTAGGATAACGACACTGCCGTACCTTGCCATATACCATGCGGCTTTGTATACACGGAATCAATTGGACGAGTACCCAAGTTTCGATGCCAGTCATAGATACGTAATACGTATTATACGTACGCGGTACGGCTCCCGCACAGACTGGTAGCCATATCGCGACGTAAGATGTCACCAACGCGCCATTAACACAATATTTCAGCTCAAACTAAAATAATGGCTCAACAAAATGTGCTTCTATTAGTTCTTAAATTTCTTTGTGTTGTGAATTTGTGTAATTATTTAATTCATTATTATTATTGTAATCAATTAATTGTTTATTCTTAACGCTATTCGACGCTACCTCCGTCGACACCCTAGCGCCATCTCATCTGCCTGGGACATCAGTTAGGGCTGGTGCTGCGGCTGATTCGGCCGAGGATCTCAGGGCGCAAATATAGTGGTCTCGACAGAGCTTACCTATTTGAGCCTTTTGGGATGGAGACCTTGGGTCCGTGGGGAGCCGGTGCCCTCCGGGTTTTCAAAAATCTTGCGGGAATTTGATTGAATTAGCTTAGCTATTCAGCGTGGCAATGCAGCCAGTGTCTTGGAACAGTTGAGTTACCTATAGGCCGTTTGTAACGGTCCTTAGGTAATCCGACTTCTTCCCTTGTACATAGTTAGTTATTTTAATTGTACATTTTATTCTTATCAATTAATTTATTCTTAAATAGGTAACTTAACTCATTTGAAATATACGCCACTGCCTATTTTTTATTGTTAAAGTTGCATTTAAAAACGAATGTATATAATTGCATAATTCTATGACCCTCTAACACAATGTCATGAATAAAGAAATTACATTTCATCAAATGAAAACAGAGACTAGATTTCTATTTCTTTTTACCGTGGATATTGTAATCACCACGCCTGGCAGACGAGTTATTTTTTATTTTAACGCCGCCCCCGCAATTGCATCTTGCACACAAGGAGAAAGGCAATAATTTCTGGCTAGTTGGTTTTTGATATTCGATTCAATAGTTATAATTATATACAGAGTGTAAAATCATAGATGAAGGGAATACATATTTTACAGCATAAGTACAGCAGTACCGTGAACTACAAGAAATAAAAAGAAATCTAACAGCATAATAATCCTTTTCCGTGTTCACAGATTCGGTTGCCGAAGGAGCGGCTTACATCACGGATATAGTAAAAGGCAGAGGTAAATAAACTACTTTACGCGATTTACTTTTGTAGGTTACGTATTAATTAAACCTAAGACCACAACCCTTTGATTTTTATAGAAAAACTTTTAACTAAACTTAACCGAAAACCTTAAATAAGAAGTATATAAGTATAATATAGGAAGCCCCATTCATCACATCCTTGGTTATCTGTCTATAGAATGGAATTACTTTATTAGGTAGTAAATATAGCCACCTCGCAATCAATATAAAATTTGTTTGGAATCATATAGACTACATTGAATCATCAAAGTATCTTTTGCATGGGTCATTATATCTGTAATAAACTGTCTAAGTAAGACGTTAAGGGAGTTGCCAACTTCATTGTTTTAAGGAAAGTTAAAAACCATGCTAGCCAATAAATGCAACAAGGTGGAAGAATTTTTGAATGACTGGAATTAACTTGAAAATTAATTTAGAATCTGTTTTGCGTTTTAAATTTTATTTTTTATTTATTATTATTAGCCTTAAATGTCCCACCGCTGGGCCAAGGCCTCTCCCCACTCCTTCCAGACCGAATTAATATAGGATATTTACAGGATAGGAATCCTGTAAATTATTTAACTTATTTTATTACTATTTATTTTCTGAATTACTTAATAATCTTAAATTTGAACTACTATGTAAAATTCAATAAATTATTGCACACCGCACAATACATTGTGCCTGATCTGACATCACTACCACCTGTTAAACATGTATTTCGAGCAATAAATAATACTTTAACCAATGCTGAGTGAAGATCTCTCAATGCACGCCATCCTTCTCGATATTTTACCCTCTGCATCTACGCATACCAATACATAAATATCTTTGACTATACCATCGGTCTACCACGTACGTTGTCTGTCCACGTGACCAGTTCCAGTCTCCATTCAAGGACCGTTTTACCCCATCTCTTGTCAGATCTTCGGCATATATGCTCACTTCCACTTCCTTTTGACTATAACAAGGTCTACTTCAGACTTTACAACTTTACACCTAAACGTTGTATTATTTACCAATGTGCTCGAATACTTACAGGGGAAGCAATGCAGGTGATCCATGGCAGTATGAAAAAAGAGGGTAGCAAGGATTTCCTCTCCGCTGGCAAATTCTCGAAGAATCACGACCAAGCGGCCGGCATGTGAGTAACTTGCATTAAGTGCGACTGTGCCGTGAATCTTTACTCAGGAGATTAGTCCTCGCCCTCGGATCGCCAGCAGCCTAGGCCTTCGTCGCGCTCCTACGTAATTAAATACAAATATAAATACAAAAGCAGCTCAGCAGCTCAATTATAAATATCCCCGTATTGCCGTGGCGGTTGCGGCTTAAGAATCGACCACTCCAACCCACTTGGATGTCGTAAAATCCGAATTATTACCGTCTGCCTCCACAAACGACCCCCACGTGGGGGCAGTCGGCAACATTTATGGCTATCTGCCCCCACGAATGAACCGTGGGGGCACACGGTGTGCCCTCATGTCTCATATGTGGGGTTTTCTTATACGTGGGGGTATAAGATTAAGTTGCACGGTTGCAATAACTTCAAATTGTCTTTTTAATTATTGAAATAAATCAATGATCTATATAATAATATAATTCGCAGTGTTTTATTATAGTGGCTACTATCTAACATAGAATTTTATTTACAAAAGAGTACCTGAAGTTAATTTTGTCATTACAAGATTTAGTTGTGGGGGCAGATAGACTTACAAATTATCGTATGTTATCATACCCCCCACGCATGAGAAATGGGGGCACACGGTATTAATGTTTTACCGTGTCCTGCCCCCACGTTTCATTCGTGGGGGCAGATAACCATAAATGTTACCGTCCGCCCCACGTGGGGGTCGTTTGTGAAGGCAGACGGTAAAAATTCAAAAATCCGACTAAGGGATCTCGCCAGAAAAATAGTAGTAGTTTCCTTCTGTGTATTATATAAACTTTTAATGCGATCACCGATCCGCCTGTCAGGCGTAATTATGGAAAAACCAGCTCTTGAGCAAGCTGTCCGAAGTGGGTTGTTGATGTGATGTATGAATTATTGTTTTATTACTATTTTCTTTTAATTATTTTCTCATTTTTTATTCTGTATGTGTATAATTTATTGTGTCTAAGCACGTCCAACCGGGTTCTCACAGGCCCCAACGGAGGGCCAGCGCAGGCTTCACAGCCTGCATTAATGCTGAGTTGGGACCTTTCTGGGATTGCCCGCCTTTAAAAAATTTATTGTACCTACCTATTTTGTGTTTTGTAATATCCCAAATAAATAATTTTGATTTTGATTTTGAATTATACCCCCTGGTGTGGCCCACCACCAAAATCTTTATTGCTTTTTTTTGTGGGATGTGCTTGCGTTTGACTGCCATTTCTCCTGCTGTTAAGCAACCAATAGTAAAAAGTGTGTATTAGCTACCCTATATTTTACCACAGCTGGGAAAAGATACACGCTCTGAGTAAGTATCGAAGGTAAATCTTTCAAGCGTGGTGAATTAAACGAAATCTGAGAGTGCTGAATTGAAAAAACCGTAATGCAGAGTTTTCGCCATTTAGGTTGGAGACTGCACCGCACTTTGGTGGTCAACATCCGGCGCCGGTCCTGTTGGACATGGCAAGAGACCGCGTCAACTCGCTTTCCAAGCAAGGGGGCTCCGAGATGGCCAAGAGGCACATGAGCGGTATTTATACACCTACAAATGACTATACTGGCCTTACTGTTCTATTTACATCTGGGACAAACATTTGTATGATGAAAATTTCAGCCAGAAGTGTAATGGTCTTGAAGAAGAGACGTTGTGCCGATCCCATCTTGTGGGCAGGAAGATGATGAATTGTTGAAAATGTCATACGCC
This sequence comes from Venusia cambrica, assembly GCA_951394065.1. Classification (NCBI taxonomy): domain Eukaryota; kingdom Metazoa; phylum Arthropoda; class Insecta; order Lepidoptera; family Geometridae; genus Venusia; species Venusia cambrica. Next base: position 8,461,942 of record OX596044.1, on the reverse strand, counting down.
ATTTTGAATAGAACTTTTTTATTTCCTGTAGGTTGAGAATGAAATATTTATAATATCTCTGGATATTTTATCTTTTTGTTATTGTTTGATGGGGAAGCGCTTGGCCTTCATCTCACCTGGTTACAAGTTGTATGAGGCCGAAAGTGGAGGCGCACTTCACCCGGAATCCTCAACAAACTGAGGAACTGGCTATCTTACCATTAAATGCCATATTTTTTTAAGAATTGTCATTATGGCGACAGAATTAGCTAAGATGGTGGTAGCTAGCCAGGCGGACTTAAACCAAATCCTACCACAAACCAAACCAAGCACTGTACTCCCCGTGGGGATCGAACCCGGGACCTTTGGATCTGAAATCGGAGGGTTGAACTACGTTCTAAAATCTTGGCTTATGACTTGGTGGCTTACTTTACCCTCTATTTATTTTACAGATACGTCTGATATAACTGCATCGTACATAGCTGGCGTTGCCACTGACGAATGTGAGTTTTTGTCTTACTTATACATAAAATAACCTTCTGGGAGGCTCGATCCATGGTAGACCTCATTTGTGCATCCTTGACAAACCTCACAGCTCAGTTGGTAGTAGTTCTGCCTGCTGCGCTGTAGGTTGTGGGTTCGATCCCCACCCAGGACAAACATTGGTGTGAAGAATATAGATGTTTGTTTGGGTGTTGTATTCTATGATAAGCATGTATTTCCAAAATGTAAAGTATGCAAGTACTTTGTCCGAAATCTTGTTCTCATATTACAAGCTTTGCTTTGTTTGTAGCTAGATGGCGTTGTGTGAAATTAATGTCCTGAAATATTTATTTATTTATTATTATGCCTATCTGTGCATGTTTCAAGGTCAAGAACAAAAAAAGAACGAGCGCTCTCTCGTTCACTATTATACTTTAAATACAGGAGATAGAAAATTTTACTCAAAGGAAACATTCCTTTATTTGTAAAAAGAAAAGAAAAGAAAGCTGCATTCAAAGATTTTACACCATCCAGTGTAAAATTAAGGATAGATTTTATAACATACTTTTTGACCCTGAAATAATTTCAATATTTTCCTGGTAGCTTTGTTGACAAAGCTACTGGAATATCTCTGTCACCTGCGTAGTACTAGAGTTGACCAGCTGACTATGTACCATTCAGATTTCGGTGCACATTATACTCAGTGTATCTAGCGCAGTTTTCTCCTTGATCAATACCTACTCGAGCGCGTTTGCGTTAATCGCGATATGTATGGAATACATACCTATTCACCATTTACGATGAGCATACGCAAATCGAGTAAACTTCGATTGCAACTCGCACTAGGCACTTTGGAGCCTAATTACCATTTCTCGTTTTACGTTTGACATTTTCTACTTATAAGTATATCTCTTGTTGTTTTAAGGTGGCTTAGACGCAAGAGGATTAGCAGCAATGGATCCCAAGGCCTTGGGATCCGGCAGTGGCAAACGGCCAGTAGTTGCGGCAGTCAGTTCGGGGGGTAGTGCCGCAGGGGGCGCGGCGGTCAGTCCGGGGGGTAGTGCTACAGGGGGCGCGGCAGATATGGCTGGGGCAGGAAAGGCTGAGGCAAAAAGTGGGGCAGGGAGTGGGGCAGGAATGGCCGGGGGCATTGGAGCGGTGGAAGGTGGAATGTCTGATGCGGAACGCAAGCGAAGGCAGCAGGAGGAAGCTGACAGAGCTGAGAAGGCGAGACTCGCCAGGCTTTCCAGTACGTAACGAAACACTTCTGTTGTCCTTCCAGAGATTCGTTGTCCTTCCAAAGATTCTTTGTCCTTCCAGAGATTCATTTTACTTTTGACATACACGCCTATAAAGTTGCATAACTATTAACAGGGAACCATAGACAAAAATTGCAATACTTCATGTACGTTGTTTTCGCTTGACAACATAAGAGCGACGGGTTGTTAAGCTCCGATATTCGTTGATACTGATAATATACTATTATCAAATTCTAGAAATTAGTCGTCAGAGAAATGACTTCTCGACTTGTTATTCAAGGTTATTAGAAAAATAGCGACCTCGGTACCGATTTGGGCATAGTAGCGCCTTATTATCACAAAATGTAACAAAACAGCGAGTAGTTCACTCTTCTACGACTGGCTCGATCCTGCCCCGCGATGAGAGCGCGCACTGTTTTTATAGGCCGAGTGACGTCACGCAAGTTGACGCAAGTCGTCGAATGGCACCTCAATTTAAACGTAACAATACTTTAAATGTTAATTTACATCATAGTTATGTACTCTTTTTTTTTTTTTTTTTTCATCTTTTTTCAATAAAAAGTACAATTAAACTAACTATGTACAAAGGAATCAGTCAGATTACCTAAGGACCGTTACAAACGGCCTATAGGTAACTCAACTGTTCCAGACCAGTACCAGACGGAAGCGTGCCCAAGACACTGGCTGCATTGCCGCGCTGAATAGCTATGCTAATTCGCTGTGTGTTTTATGTAATAATAAATAGATACATATATTTTTTTAAATGGAAATTGAATATGGCTGCACAGAATCCGGCGCCGGTTCCGGTTCGGACTTCGACCCGGAGCGAGAGCAAGCGCTGCAGTTACTACACAAGCAGCTGCGGGCCAAGGGGGGGGAGGTGTTCTACAAGCAACCGCAGACCGAGCTCACTCACGGACAGGCAGCCACGTGGTAATTCATAGCCCATTAGTGTCCACTGCTGGACAGAGCATCCTCCAAAGCTGGAGGGTTTTGCTATAATCATCACGCTTGACAGGCGGATTAAATATAAAATGATATTTAAAAAAAAACATTTTTTTTTTTAATCTGCAGCCTCAGCCTCTTATTTCATATGATATTTCATGTTTTAACACATTTTCAAGGCTTCAATCTTATTTACCCCTTTTGCAACCCTTAATGTAAATACAGGGGTGGTTTTAGCAAATCAAAGAAAGTGAATTGTGAAGTCAACCCCCTTATCAGTATATCCTACAAGACATACCAAGCAATTGAACCCCTTAACGCGCCCCTTTGTTACGAAAACCACCCCAAATAAGAAGTAAAATATATATTATACCTATTAATGTGCAATCGATACTCTTTCAAATGACACCCCAATAGCGAAAAATAAATTCTCGTACCGATTGATGAGTATTATTATAATCTCTGCATGTTCAAAATTTTGAATTGATCGGATCAGCCATTCAAAAGATATGGTCGAAAAATTGTATTTCTTTTCACCCCAATATCTCAAAAACTACCCTACTTATGAAAAATCCCCCGCGACAATCAGATTGTATTTACGTTATCTCTATTCAGTTTAAGTTTCATGAAAATAGGATAATAATTTTCCTAACAAACACAATTTTCCATATATTTTCATTGTTATTGCGTTTTAAGAAAAAGTAGCGCACCGCAGACACAGATTATGTCTCTCTGATTATACCTGCAAAATTTTATGAGTCACGATTTAATCGGTTTTACCACTTCGAAATGAGAAAGGAACTACGTTTGTCCTGGAGAGCAAACATCAGCGGTACTCCGGTGCCCTCTTAATGTTTGTCCGACTGCCTTAGGATGTCAAAGTTTTATTAATAATATATGTGTTAGCTCTTCGCCTCTAGGCTTTTCTAACTCTAGGCCAGAGCAAGTTTTTGCTGTTGGGTTCAATTTTTCAACACTCAACCTTATCTTTATTAGGCTTGGCATGAAACCGCCGATAAAAGTCGACAATTCGGTGAAGGAGTCGGGAGACACCGCCCGCCTCAGCAAGAAGTTTGAGAGAAAACTCAGCACGCTCGTCTCCAAGAACACTCCTCCGCATATGAATGACACCATGCAAGGTATTTTTTGTTATTTTTTGTGCATTCAACTAGGAGACGGAACAACAAGTAGCCCACCTGTGTGCATATTTGTTTGTAATCATCGTAGTATCGTAACGCGGGCGCGTTAAGACACGATTGGTCATAGTGAATAATTGCCCAGATGTTAAGTGCATATCTTGCCTATAACAGTGCCTTACTACGTAGGTCACATCCATAAAGAACATAGCCTACACGGCACTGCATTTGCTATGCCTCAAGTAAGGCAGTGCAGGCTTTACTTGAGGCATAAATATGTTAAGCCTCGCGCGCCCGTAATTTCACCGGTAACCATACCCTTCAACCCGGAACATAGCATTGCTGCCTGACGGCTGAAATAGGTATGGTGGTCGTCTTCCCTCGACGAGCCCTTTCTTAAAAGGCTCTACTATTAAAAAATATATTAAACGAGTTCGTAAAATAAAAAGCATCACATATGAATCGAATTAAGACGAAGTTTATTTAGCACCGAACTAATTAATCTAAAACACATTCAAACAGAACTAAGTTACACCTCCGAATCACTTAACTATATTAGCACTCGAATATCACAAGATGTTGACTCGCTGAATCGTAATACAATACTGTCCCGATTTCGAGTCGCGCGGCCTATTTATATCCAACTTAATGGAATATTCCAGTATGCGCAAGTTGTATCGTGAAATCGTGATGATCGATGATTCAAGGGCCCGCTCTAACTATTGCGGTAACTGTGACTATTATATTCGGTGATTGGCATTTATCAACAATATCGTAGTCTGTGACTCTGTAGTTTTGTTTTTAAGGGTTATTTAAAAAAATGAGAAACTTGCACCGAACCTAACCTCATTTTCTTTCCAGATGTTATCATTGAAAGCGCAAGAATTTTAGCGGAGGCGTTCGTTTCTAGCAGTAAGTATATATATAGTAGGAATTAGTAACATACACTTTAATACAAAATAAGACTTCAGTAAAACTGTTACATACTGATGATACTGACAAATATCTTCGATCTCTTTCTTGCCTGCATGTCATACTATGTTCGAATGCGGACCGAATTCTAATAAATACTTTTTTTTTTTTAATAAAAAAAAACCTGACGTGTGAGTCCGACTCGCGTCCCGAAGGTTCCGTACATCCATACAAACGGACAGCCATGTGATATGTGAATATGATTGATGAGATCGTCTCTAACTACCCCTCGAAGAAAGAACTTCGGCAGGAGGGTGGTTGAGAGACAGGTGGAGCCTTACAGTGGAGTTTTTCACTGTAGCATAAACCATCAGTGATGTGATCATTTATCCGCTATCATCATCATCATTTCGGCCTACATACGTCCACTGCTGAACATAGGCCTCCCCAATCGACGCCACAAATGGTGATTTGAGTCACCTCCGTCCATCGACTCCCCGCAACAGCCACAATGTCATCGGTCCATCGAGTGGGGGGGTCTTCCCACACTCCGTTTCACGCGACACCCTTTGCTCCTCAGCGGTTATCGGTTCTGCGAGCTATATAGCCTGTCCACTGCCACTTCAGCTTGCTATCTAGTGAAAGGGAAATCAATAGAATGGAGTTTCATAATAAGGAAACACCATTCTATTGTTATCCCTTTCACACGATAATGTTATGACAGATTACAAGGCGCTAGTGAAGGACGGCCTTATATCGGAGATGCAAAAGCGTGGCAACGAAATTCTCATTGAAGTCGATGGCGGCTCCGAGACATTCTTCTTCGCTGCACAAAGGTTCGTCAAACTAAGTCACCGTTTCAGTATTGAGATACGAGCATGTGGGTTTGGCGTGCGAGACACAAGTCTTGCGCATTCAGGATTATGCGTACTTAGAAACATACCTGAGTAACCTATATAAAATTTTATTGTCCTATTATTTTAATATAAATATATATTAATTTTTCAATTATTCTTAATATAATTGTTGGATCTGTTGGAGGTTTAAGACAAACTTCCCTACGAAAAATAATAGCGTTTTCATCTATATATTAGGTCTTTACAAGATCAAGATTGTTTTGATGCTAACTTCTAAAGCTGCTGCTAATTCCACAGTAGACTGAGTATCATCAGCTTCTAGAATCGCCTTTAATTCGTCATTGTCGACCAAAGTTTTTCAGGTTTTTTAGAAAGGTTAGAAAGGTGCATTTTTCAGGTCGAAATTTCCATCACGGAAGCGGGTAAACCAATAACGGGTTGTGCGTTCGTTTGTAGTGTTCTCTCCGTATACGTTGTTAATGTTGCGTGCCGTTTGTGCCACGTTGCTACCCCGTCGGTACTCATATACTATAATTACTCGAATTTTTAACTTAATCTAATCATTAAACAAAAGACTGATTTTGAAAATAGAATGTCATGTTTTAAAAATAAAATTAATTTGGAATTAGAATTCGGAGACATCCAGAAAAAGTTTTTATTCGAAATGACCAGTACTACAAAACGGCAACATCAATAGATGAAGACCTTATTATATAAACCTACCATGTAGTGTGGCCTAGTGGTTCGCCCACCGATGTCCAGATCCAGAGGTCCCGGGTTCGATCTGTTGGTTTGGTTGGTGGTAGGAATTTGTTTAAGTCCGCCTGGCTGGCTACCATTATCTTACCTAAGTCTGTCGCCATGGTAACTATTCTGAATTGCTGTGTTCCGACATCAAGAGGTAAGATAGCCAGTTTCTCAGACTGTTGAGGATTCCAGGTGAAGTGCGCTTCCACCTTCGGCCTTATCATAACTTGAAACGAGGTGAGATGAACCAATTGCGAATAGTTTCGATAGTAATTGCAATATAGTCGCAAACTCGCGGAGTAATCTACCGATAACATGGTCACCTTTTTTACCCGACTGCCTCAGAATGACGGTTATGTTTTTCTAGAGTATTTATTTATGAATGTATGTCGGTCGATTTTATTGGCACGCTTTGCAGTCTTGACGGTTTGATGGATTTGACATGAGAGGGGAGAGACAGGCTATTTCATTAACAATTGGGGACAAAGGGGGGTTACAAAAAATATTTTTTACAGATGAAAGGTGCGTGATTTAGGTGGTGAAGTAACATACCGATTCTAGATTTATACAGATTTAAATAACTTATAAGGCGGTTCTGTGGCTAAAGCATCAAGTTCAACATTTTGCAGTCGGGTTTCAGTATCTTAAACTTTAGTTTGAATAATAAAAACGACGTCACGATGTACGTTCGTTAACAATTATTACAAGGTTTCGCACGTAACTCGATTGTAAAAATGGATTTAAAAGTAAATCTTTGGCTTTTTGCACTTTTGCTGCAAATTAACTTGAACAACCCCAAATCTCACACTTAAAAAGGGGTCCGAAGATATATTTTGAACATATGTTTCTGTTTTCGGTTTTCAGATTAAAGAAAGCGAAGACGTTGGAAGTAAAAGAGCCGTGCAGCCAAGTGTCGTACTATCTAGCAAAGAATATAGAGGAAGTAGTGCGATGCCGCTCCATGCCGAGAAAACTCTTCGCCACTATGAAAGGTAAAATCTCTGCTTATTTGTCCCATATTTTTTTAGACAAGAGACGGTACAAGCCAGTAGCCCACCTGATGTTAAGTGCACTCTTGCCTACAACAATGCCTTACTGCGTAGGTCAAATCCACAGATAATAAAGCCTACACGGCATTGAATTGCCCCCGTCAACTTGAGGCATAAAGGAATCTCTCTTCTAGATGTTATTGTGGCTCCTTTACTGTGAACTCTGTCAGGTTGTGGAACTCTATTCCCCACGACATCCGCGCTACTCCCTCGCTTGCTATCTTCAAGAGCAGAGTCAAAGAATCAAAACCCTTCTTATAGACTTGGTATAGATGTATGAATGTATTGGTAATGGTAATGTAGTCAATTATATATTATGAATGTTTAATAATATATGTATATGTTTTATTAACAGTATGTCATTCATCGTTTTATTCATATGTTAGGTATATTATCTATTAATGTTGTATACTTTTCCTTCTATTTAATCTTCTACCTTGGTTCAAAGTCAAATTTTTATTCATTAAGATTTTTTAGGATCATTTTGAAACGTCAAATCTACCGCCTGTTCGGAATCGTGACCAGCACAGGTTTGCTCGAACAGAAATATTTTAGGGTTAAGCGCGCCTTTGCCACGCTTTTTAATTATATGTTTGTATGCTTATATGTGTGTGCAGTAAGGTATAAAGTTCGTCTGACGGTACAAGGTACGATGTAACACTTAAACATAGAACAAACATCTACTCATCACACAAATGTTTGTCCCGGATGTGAATCGAACCCACAACCAACTGCTGTGAGGCCAGTTAATTCCGAACGCATGACCTTTGGATCGGAAATTGGGACTAATGCCATTTCTAATGCGACTATACGGTCTAGTGTACCACCGCGTATTCAGCAGTCAACGAGTCAACAAAAACATGTTAACTTTAATTTCTAAAAAAGTATTATTTTTACAGAGCACGTTCAAGATGCTGCGGATTATTTGTCGGCGTTGGTCACTAAGCCTGGTAAGTTCATCATAGACTATCTCCAATAGAATTATATAAGAAGAGCCTTGAGTTCAAGAGCTAATCCATATTGTAAAGAAAAAAATATTTTAGGTTAGAAAAAAAAATAGAACCATTGTAAATCACTACGTTCATAAAATTCACGTTTTTGTATTAGTTTTGTATATAATTATAAGTATATAGGTATGTTACTGCTGGACAGATACTCCTCCAAAGCGTTTGTTTTTGCCATAATCACTATTAAGATGAAGATAGTACACAGAAGGTAGCTGATCCCTTTCTGTTGGTGAGATCCCTGTTGGCTTTTACGACATCCATGGACCGAGTTGGAGGGGTCGATTCTAGTCGCGACCGCCTCGTCTGTGTATGTATTATTACCTAATTCTGGAAATTAGTCATTAGAGACATGACTACTCGACTGCCTTTTAAAGGTTATTAGCAAATTAGCGACATCGATACCGATTTGGGCATAGTAACGTCTTATTATCACAAAATGTTACGAAATAGCGAGAGGTTCACACTCTTCGACGGCTGGCTCGATAATTCCCTGCGCCGAGAGCGCGCACTGATTTTAAAGGCCCCGTGACTTGTTTCCCGCCGCAGTCGATAAGACCGCGTGACGCAATCACGACATGGCCCCGCCCCCTTTTCGTTGATAATTTCTAACAGTATATATATTTTGTAAACTTGTATAATACTTATGACTCATTTATGTCCGTATTTTCTTAGAATTAGGAATACATTTATATTTTTCAGACTCTCGAATCGAGGCTTACGTGGCTCTCTTGGGAGAAATGGAGGTGACTGGAGACACGTTGCTGATCGAAGGAGACATCCCTAAGTCGTACAAAGACTCCGCTGCCTAGTAAGTTTGTTTTCCTGTCCTTGTCTATTATTTACACTCTTTTTTTTTTCTTGTAGGACGGAAATCTTCTACTTTCTTTGGCTTTCATTTCACCTGGTTACAAGTTAAGATAAGGCCGAAGATGGAGGCGCACTTCACCCGGTATCCTCAACAAACAGAGGACACTTACACTCTTCTTCTTCCTGCCCTTATCACACAGTGAGACGGGATTGGCACAGCACATCTTTCTCTCTCACTCTCCCTTGTCTCCCGTCAACTCAGCATCCACTCCTCTCTCATGCATATCATCACTTCCACAATCCATCCATCTCTTCCTCGGTCTACCCCTACTCCTACATCCGTCCACATTCATACCTAACATTATTTAGGTCACGTGACTGGTTACCCTCATGACATGTCCGTACGACGCTGACCCATTACTCGTCATTCTTGCCGTGGCTGGCGCTATATTTGACTTTGACTTTGCTACTAGACTTCCCCTGGTGTACTCATTCCTTATCTTATCCATCTTTGTCACACCACACGTCCACCTCAACAGGAACATATACCGAAACAGTTTTCGCGTGTAGGTATTTAGCAAACGTATTGCTATCTCAATGTTCCTTGCCGCCGCACTATGCGTCAGACAGAGACAGTTGCTGCTCGTGAGATGAATAGTCACTTATTTTTTGATAGAATTTACGTTTCGGTATAGCTCTTTTCATCCCCTAAATTGTAATAAAATATTTTGTTATTGGTGTCAATTGGTTAAATAGAATGGATTTTAGGTTTGAAAGTTTTATTATTTTCGTAAAAGTTTTCATTTTAATGCAAAAACTGGTTTGACTGGTTTAGATGCTCATAACTGTAAACTCATTTAAAAACTGGCTAAAATAAGACGTTTAAACCTTAGTAATAATGTGTTGATAACATGAAAAAAATATCTCCGAAATCGGAAAATATTAAGAGGTAGAAAATAGCTATTTTGTATGGACTGGTACCTATGCGGGCGATCCTCTTAACATTCGCATTTCAGTCACATGCACTCTCTTTTCATCCATATTCTCAATCTCCACCAATGTGGATGTAATGAATCAAATGGAAATTGATATAATGGAAAGTTGTAGACCACACTTTAAAAATATAAAATTTTAACTCTAATCTGCATGTATATATTTAAAATTTCTAATTTTGTAAAAAAATATCATGAACCTTTTTCCGCAATACTCACGACCTCAAAACTTTAGGGTACTCAAATCATACTAGCTCAACCTAATTATAAAGTTGAATGCGCCTCCTAGTCTAATATTGCTGTGCCCTAACAGGGTTTATGTTTGAAACTTTTAACCACACAACACCTGTATATCTAATAACAACATAAGTGCAATAAATAATTTTAATTTGAATTTGAGATAAGCCAAAACAAACAGACGGACAAAAAAAAATAGTATTCCGCATTTCACTTTCATATGCATTTAGTAAAAAGATGTTATTTGACATTGCACACAGACACTTTAATTTAATTTATTTTTATTGATTACTTAAAAAATATATACAACCTACACCTTTATTTTAAAACCACTTTTTTGAAAAACCTCATCTTCCGTCTCTGAATAATGTACCTACTGTTTTATTATTTTTATTATTTTTTATTGTACGATGGGGAAGCGCTTGGCCTTCATCTCACCTGGTAACAAGTTGAGATAAGGCCGAAGGTGGTAACGCACTTCACCCGGAATCCTCACCAAACTGAGGAACTGCCAATCTTACCTCTAAATGCACAACAATTATATAATTGTTGTTATGGCGACAGAATTAGGTAAGATGGCGGTAGCTAGTCGGGCGGACTCAAACAAAGTCCTCCCACCAACCAAACCAAGCACAATATATTGTACTCCCCATGGGGATGCCGGGACCTCTGGATCCTGGGAGAAATAGTTCTCCTTGTTTATTTATGTGTTGTATTGGTAAGCAATAAAGTGAGTTGAGCGTGGATGGACATGCGAGCAAGGGAAGGCCGAAAAAGAGATGGATGGATTGTGTGAAAGAGGACATGGGTATGAAAGGTGTAGATGCAGAGTTGACGGTTGATAGGAGTGAGTGGAAGAAGAGAACATGTTGTGCCGACCCCACCTAGCGTGGGATAAGGGCAGGAGAATGATGATGGTAAACAATAAAGTATGTATGTATCTGCCGTACAGCCTGCGCACGCTGACTTCCTGCAATGATCAGATCGGTCGCGGGAACAGCTCGCTGCAATCGTCCACCGCGTCCAAGCTGAAGAGCATCATGGCGAACGTGCCCCCACATGGCTACAGCTCTGCGGATATGGATGGTAAGCCACTTGCCTCAGCTTTTGCCCGGGGCAAAATGCAATAAACCGGCATTTAGAGGTAAGGTAGCCAGTTCCTCAGTCTGTTGAGGATTCCGGGTGAAGTGCGCTACCACTTTCGGACTTATCTCAACTTGTAACCAGGTGAAATGAAGGCCAGGGAGGCCGCCTTCGCCCCTGCACCCGCCTGGTACTTGGATTAAAAGTTTGCTTCAGTAAAAAGGTTGGTTGTATGGCGTATTTCAAGTCCGCCTGGCTAGAACCACCTCTTACCTGTTTGTTGCGTTTACAATTTTGAATTGTGTTCCGGCAATTAGAGGTAAGGCCAGTTCCTCAGTCTGTTGAATATTCCGGGTGAAGTGTGCTTCAAAAACATGCCAAATTGCAGCAAAATATCTTCACCTGCTCAATAATGAAAATGTCACAGACAAACAAACACCTTTGAATGAATTCTAGAATTGCTTGATGGGATTGTCCATCGACTATTCCATACAAACTTTCAATTCCCTTTTTACCCCTTGGGAGATGAATTTCTAGAAATCTTTTTATATTGCTCACCTGCGCTGAAGAAAGAACTCGTGTGCTGAATTTCAGTGTTTCAGGCGTTGTTTTCCAGACAGCGTTTAGAAATTTGTTACGTAGATACTAAATTATTCAAAGAAAATTAATAAAATCTAAGAATGGTGAGACGAAACAAGCGTACATTGATGAAATTCTATTGAATACAAATTAATTGATGAAATTCAAATGTTATATTGAAACAAAAAATCACAACCCGCGACGGGATTCGAACGCCGGAAAAGCCGGAAAAGCTCTAACCAAATGAGCAACGACGCAGATTTCGAATTTATGTGTCATATCCAAACTCAGCTTAAGCGCGAATTTCTTGTGACATTTTAACATTTGTAAATGTTTTGGCCAAGGGCTATCACTTAAAACTTAACATACAAATATATTACTATGATTCAAGCCGAATAACATCAATATTCTTTCGACCGTACAACATGAAAACACCACTAAATGAAATCGAGTCACGCAACAAGCATTTTTTCGAGTTTTAAATATAATCTATGAAATCCACAACATTACGCTTGTTGGACCTCACCATTCGAAGAATTTCATCTAAAAAAAAATATTACCTATTAAGATTCGGTTAGCCGTTTCGTGCTAAGTCAACAAAAGCTAACGTGAATAAATACTTGGGCCCACATAAATATTTCTTTTGTTACAGCTGTTATCAATGACTCCACCAAACTGTTGGTTTCCTACATAATGCTGCAAGGTATGTACAATTCAACATTCATTAATTTAGATAATCGAATGAATGAATGAATGTACCCACACTTTGTTGTACACAGAATTAAAATCGAACAATAGGTACGAATATTAGATGACACAGTGTATAAGTACGTCCTTATTGCTAAAAGCAATTTTTCCAGGCAACCTTTGAATGAAAAAGAGTAGGAAAATTTGGAAGGTTACACATAAACCAGTGCAAAATATTAAGTTAATCCATTTAAATAAAAATAATACAACAAATACATACATAATGAAGAACCAAGCTGCCTCCTATGAATTGACCTCACAACAATCTATTAAGAATAGGCTCAAGACCTGGCTTATAGATGAAACCTTTTATAGGGTAGACTAATTGTACAAGTAAGACATATTTTCATGTAAAATTCATCTAAGTATGATTTAATTTGATTTTATTGTATTTGATGATGTTTCATGACCTGTAACTAATATTTTGTTATTTATAAATGATTATGACTATGGCTGCTATATGTAAATGGCTTTACTTGTAAAACAGGTGAAAAGACAGAAGCCCTCAACGTGTTGATACAGAAGTTGGAAGAGGCCGGGGATGGCGTGTTACTGCGACACGGTTCCATTCGCAAGTCGTACTATGAAGGCGCTGAAATGTAAGATTTTCAAATCTTCCACCTTCTCATCTTCTAGATTCATATAGAAATAGGTACTCCGGTATTAGATACAGGGATGGTTCGATCCCAAGGGGGGTTCAAATTTGTGCTTTGGTTGGTTGGTTGGCGTGGCTGGCGCTTTTCATGTCTTTCACATTCTCGCGTACTAAATTCATATAGAATTAGGTACTCCGGTATTAGATGGAGGGTACTAATTTGTGCTTTGGTTGGCTGGTGTTTCGGCTCAAGCGTGGCTGGCGCTTTTCATATCATTCACATTCTCACGTACTAAATTCATATAGAATTAGGTACTCCGGTATTAGATGGGGGGTACTCATTTGTGCTTTGGTTGGCTGGTGTTCCGGCTCAAGCGTGGCTGGCGCTTTTCATATCATTCACATTCTCACGTACTAAATTCATATAGAATTAGGTACTCCGGTATTAGATGGGGGGTACTAATTTGTGCTTTGGTTGGCTGGTGTTTCGGCTCAAGTCTTAAGCGTGGCTGGCGCTTTTCATGTCTTTCACATTCTCACGTACTAGATTCATATAGAATTAGGTACTCCGGTATTAGATGGGGGGTACTAATTTGTGCTTTGGTTGGCTGGTGTTTCGGCTCAAGTCTTAAGCGTGGCTGGCGCTTTTCATATCTTTCACATTCTCACGTACTAAATTCATATAGAATTAGGTACTCCGGTATTAGATGGAGGGTTCTAATTTGTGCTTTGGTTGGTTGGTGTTTCGGCTCAAGTCTTAAGCGTGGCTGGCGCTTTTCATGTCTTTCACATTCTCACGTACTAAATTCATATAGAATTAGGTACTCCGGTATTAGATGGAGGGTTCTAATTTGTGCTTTGGTTGGTTGGTGGTTCGGCTCAAGTCTTAAGCGTGGCTGTCTACCATCATCTTACCTAAGTTTGCCGCTATAACATCAATTCTAAATTGATGTGTTACAACCAGAAGAAAGGCTGCCTTCTTCTGCTTGATCTACACGTTTTAGTGATCACCAATCCGCCAAGCGTAGTGATAATGGTATAACCCACCATCACCATCCTTCCAGAGCAGGTTTAAGTGTTGATTGGTGGAACACGTTTTACAATAATGCAAGTTTTTTTTAATTTACCTGTATTATATACAGGTAAGTTTTTTTCCAGGGCCTTCGATAACTCTCACGGTTTCAGACTTGGCCTCAGTGGCTTTGGAAAGAAACTCGACCTGTATATATTGCAAATAATTAAGTAACTAAACATTTTGACTTGTAACAATGGTGTTATTCATAAATTTCTGTTTTCCTCCAGCTTTGGAGGAGGCTCTGTCCATCAGTGGACACTAATCTATCAAAAATAATGGCAAATGTCGAAAATAAGGAGATTATAGGGTATTCACGAAATAAATTGCTTTTGTGACCACATTACAAAGCCTCATAGCTCAGTTGTTAGTAACTGTGCCTTCTGCGCTGTAGGCTGTGGGTTCGATTCCCACCCAGGACAAACATTTGTGTGATGTATGTAGATGTTTGTTCTGTGTTTGGGTGTTGTATCATATCGTACGTATGTATTCTAGTGCCCATATTACAAGCTATGCTTAGTTTGGGGCTAGATGGCGCTGTGTAAAATTAATGCCGTGTAATTTATGAAGACTACAGAATTCCGTAGTTTATTGAGTCCTGATTATCAGTGTAAATGTAAAACTTGTAGGTTGAGGGGAAAGAACGCCGACCAGCTCAGTGTGACCTGCGTGGACCCGGTAGTCTCCAGGAAAATACAGATCAAACTCCTCAACCTTATGCACTCCAACACTCCTGACAAGTACAAGGCTCTCATGGATGGTAAGGAAGTACTACAATTACCGCCTGGCTAGCTACCACCATCTTACCTAATTCTGTCGCTATAATAACAATTCTAAAATTGTTGTGTTCCGGCATTCAGAGGTAAGATAGCCAGTTCCTTAGTTCGTTGAGGATTCCGGGTGAAGTGCGCCTCCACCTTCGGCCTTATCTCAACTTGTTACCAGGTGAGATGAAGGCCAACCCGTCGTACAATAAAAAAAAAGTTTTGTTTTATTTTTACAGATGTGATAGAGGACGCCACATTGTACTTGGCTGTACACTTGTTACGACCACGTGAGTTTATTTTGATAAATACTCGTCCAACTGACACGCTGTATCAGGAATTTCGGAATCGATCGGAGATCACATTCTTTACTTGAATTATGTAGCTTTTAATCTTGGCTTGATAGAAATTATAATATTATCCACTTAACTAAAACGTATGTTCATGTTATTGGACAAATTATTCCTAATAGAACAAGCAATGTAGCTATTGTGGGAATAGACCGTTAACTATTGTCTCCTCTGGAATCAAGTTTATATTATATTTTCGATTGCAATATCATTCGAAATGCAATATATCAAATACGGACTTACATTTATTCTCTCGAACTTATTTCCATTTCACAATTTATAACCTCTAAACCAGCTGTGTATTTATGCTAAATTTATAACCTCTAAACCAGCAGGTCTGTGTATTTATGATAAAGGTATTTAATTCAGGTGTGATCCAAGTGTGCAAGTGTATGAAGAATGTATTCGTGCAATGTGAACTGTGGTGCGACGAGATACTGCGGCGCGTCGCCCGGCCGTGCTGCACGTGCTCGCGACACGTTTCCGCGCAGGTATAACCTACAAAACTAGGTACCGCGTCATGAGTTCACTGATTTCTGTTACCGGAACCAGAGTTAAAGTTAGAGCCTCGGAAGAAGCACGTGTTTGTACCCAAACAAGTTATAAGGCCGGTGGAGGCGCGCTTCACCCGGAATCCTCAACTTACTGTGGAACTGGCTGTCTTACCTCTAAATGCGGGAACACAATAATTTTAGAATTGTTGTTATGGCGACAGAATTACGTAAGATGGGAGCTATGGGAGCCAGGCGGACTTAAACAAAGTCCTACCACCAACCAAACCAAGCACAATGTTCTCCTTGAAAACTCCTTAAAAGTCGTTATCTTATCTGTCCATCCAGCGGTTGCCTGGAAGCGATCGCTTTCAGCGATAAGGCCGCCCATTGTTTTACCAGTGACGCTTAGATTAAGTTTCCAATATCTGTGTTTTGTTATGTTATGTGTAAATGGTGAACAATAAAGAGTTATCTATCTATCTATCTAATGTTGTACTCCCCGTAGATCGAACCCGGGACCTCTAGATCTGAAATCGGTGGAACCGCTAGATCACGGGTGGTTTTCGGTTGTTATAGGTAAGTATGTATTTATCCATTTGCAGGCGCTCGCCGACCTGGCCCCCGCGCAGCGCATGCAGATCAGCCCGGGAAGCTCCCGCGCCTTCGCCCCGGGGATCGAGATCTCGCTCACACAGTGTCCTTCGAGACAGAGTAGGTGCAACCGCCGCGACGCGAACGTGCCCTGCCCGGCGTCGAAGCCGACGGCCGGCTGCGCGGGGAGCCAGCATCCGACCACGCAGTACCTCCTGTACACCACGTCGTACAACCAGACTGCCTCGCCGACGCTCGACGCCTCTTGCTCTGATTCGTTGCAGTCCACCTCGCCGGTGAAAACGCCCGTCTCTTCTCCAGTGAGGTTAGAATACACATGTTCTTACCTTTCTTAAATTGTTGTTTCTCAGTTTCTTGCGTTTGTTAAACCAGTTGATAATTTTAGATATTGCATTTTCTACGTTGCCAAAGTTAGTAATTTGTCGCTTCAATCTAAATGGAAGTGACGTATCATTCGCAAAGTACGTAGCAAGCACAATATCATGTTCATCTTTAACTATTTGGGGCAAATCATTAATATATACTAAGAATAAGAAAGGCCCCGATATTAAACCTTGCGGCACGCCCATGGTTACCAAAGATCCTGACGAACGCTGGCCGTTCACGTCGACTCGCTGTATGCGATCACATAAGTAAGACATGAGTAAGTCTAGTGCAACACCCTTGATACCACAGTGGTCTAATTTCATAATCAGTGTTTCATGGTGCACGCAGTCAAAAGCCTTCGACAAATCACAAAACACTCCCACGCATCATGTGATTTCTCCCAGGCCTCGAAAATATGCGATACTAAAATAATACCGACATCAGCAGTTGAGCGACCTCTTGTAAATCCAAATTGTTTATCTTGAAATATAGGACAAAAAGTAACTGTAAGAATAATCTTCTAAAATATTTTACTGAATGTCGGTAGAACCTACTGATATCGGCCTAAAGTTAGTTGGATCAGAACTGTTACCATATTTGAAAAGTAGAGTTATTTTGCTATATTTCATCAAATTTAAATTTGAATACGCCGCAGCCGCAGTGAATGCATTCGTTGAAAATGAAAGCTAATTCTGGCGCTTTTGCGTCTATTATTGGTTTTACAATGGGTACAGCGATGCCCCAGAGGTCAGAGGTCTTCTTTTGAAAATGATAAGGTGTACGCACACAGTAGTGAAGAAGCGAGCAACCGTATTCCGCGTGTCCAACGAGGTCATTTTCCATCCTCGCTCATGGTATGGTTGGGAGTTTCTTATTGGGGCTTAACAGAGGTACATTTTTGTGAGAAAGGTGTAAAAACGAATGCAGTTGTGTATCAAAATACAGTCCTGACGAACCTCGTGGAACCTGTTTCTCATACCATGTTCAATAACAGGCACTAGGTATTCCAACAAGATTCGGCGCCAGCTCATAGGGCGACGAGCACACAAGACTGGCTGGCGGCGCGTGAAATCGACTTCATCCGGCACGAAGACTGGCCCTCCTCCAGCCCAGATTTGAGTCCGTTAGATTACAAGATATGGCAACATTTGGAGGAAAAGGCGTGCTCAAAGCCTCATCCCAATTTGGAGTCACTCAAGACATCCTTGATTAAGGCAGCCGCCGATATTGACATGGACCTCGTTCGTGCTGCGATAGACGACTGGCCGCGCAGATTGAAGGCCTGTATTCAAAATCACGGATGTCATTTTGAATAAACTTTATTGTCATAAGAATCTATGTTTCGTTAAGTTCATTTTGGTATATAAATGGTTACATAATGAATAAACTTGTTTCAATTATTTTATATTAAACTTGTGACAGAATTTATGACCTGACTGTGTATATTAATGTTTATTTTAGTACACCGCTTTGTCTGCTCTTTGCTATCCTTTCCATCCAAAGGTTGCCTGGAAGAGATCGCTTAGCGGTAAGGCCGCCCATTGTACCTAGTTTCAGTGTGTTTCTTGCTTGTCTGTTTATTTTTGTTTTTTAGTGTACAATAAAGAGCTTATCTATCTATCTATCTTAATGGCAGGTCTCTACTAATGGACATACACAGCGGTAGAACCATGCCGGAGCAGCCTTCGAACTCGTCCTCATACCACACGCCGGCCAGTCGGGTGGACCCGTCGACCGTGCCGGGGTATAGGAACACGCCGACGACGATGATGATGAGTGGCGAGCGGCCCAGCCCGCCCTACAGCGGGTACAGCACACGTGAGTTTACCTTCAATGGCTTCTGACAGATGAATGTTACAGGACATTAGTTTCACACAGCGCCATCTAGCCCCAAACTAAGCATAAAATGTAATATAGAAACTAGATTACGGAAATATTACTAGTATACTTTTTTTGTTGTCAATATACAGGGAGGGAAGGAATTTTCCAGGGCCACTGAGGCCAAGTCTGAAACCGTGAGAGTTATCGAAAAGTCATGGTAGGAGTTGCGTGCTCGATTTCGAAAAAAATAAGTTCTGCATTAAAAAAAAACTATTCGTTTTTCTGGAAAAGTGTCCGATTCCCACCCATAAACATTTGTATTATGGATATTGATGTTAATTCTGCGTTTGGGTGTTGTATCATATAGTACAAAAAATATTTGAGTTGAGAGTTTGAGAGAATCTAGCTCCCATATTACAAGCTATGCTTAGTTTGGGGCTAGATGGCGCTGTGTAAAATTAATGTCCTGTAGTATTTATTTATTTATTAAATTGTTAACGAAGAATTTAGAAGCAAAGGATCTTAAAAAAATACTAAATTATATGTAAAATTGTAACAACGTCGATGTTTTTGTCCGTTCTGAAGTATGTGTTCGATAGGTACTCCGATAGTGACGACGGATCAGATGGGCGACTGGCACGCGATGATGGTCAGCCTCATGTGGAACGTGCAGGCGTGGCGCGACTGGATACAGGAGAACATCGACCGAGCGCTGACCTACCAACGAGAGGTGTCTCTCTCACCAGGTAACTATAACTGGAGTGTATATTAGCATTGACTAGATTCTCTCAAACTCTCAATTCAAAAATTTTGTAAAACAAAAGCTATCCAGGAAAGCTTATTATAAAATTTCAGATTACGTAGAAGATAAGAAAGCCTGGCATTAAAAAAATGAATTTGCTCCAGTGAATAAATTGTAATTAGTGTTAGATAATTTTAGGCTATTGTAATGGATAATGAAAAAAAAACTAGCCCGAGGTTCTTGCCTTTCTCCTTGTGTGCTGGTCGCGATTCCTAACAGGCGGTAGATTTGACGTTTCAAAGTGATCCTAAAAAATCTTACTGAATAAATATATTTGACTTTGACTTTGACTTTGATTGGGTAAGCCAATACTGAGCCAAGCAGCCAAGCAGGTAAATGCCCGTACCTAGCAAAAGGCTTTCATTTCTATTTCTCACGGGCCTTGTACGAGGCATAGTGCTTTCAAACTGACCGAGATTTGCATTATGTGACTGTATATGGCTGGGCTATTTGTCTCGCTCATGACAAGAGTATGCACTACTAGTCTTTTTTAAACTTTCGCGGTTAGAACGCATTTTTTTAGTGGACATGACTGGAAAGAACTGCATAACCAGAAAGTAATTTCCAAGGGAAGCGATGGAAATTGAAAAGTATCTTAATTTCAATTGTGAAGATGTCTTCAGACTGCCTCTCCTGAATCCAGTGGTAGCCCGCACTAGGTGTGATCCTAAGACATGTTGTGTTGATACTGTCAGTTGTGTGTCGTCCTAAGTGTGAATGTCGGCTTACATATCAAGACCTAGCTGAGGGTAGTTGTTAAAAACGCCTTCACTTCTCGACGGTACCTGCCAAGTTCCAGTCTGCCGCGACCATGGCTACTGAATCTTCGCCAAAACGTCAGGATAAAAAATAAGTAAAATACGCGATACAAACCCGTTTTATCAAATCAAAATAATTTGCACTGCTAGTTAGTTTTAAGTTTCTCATAATTTGAAATAGCGAAATACCGACAAATTATCTCTTTACTATGACTGTATATTAGGTTGGTATGAAAGTATTTACAATAAACTATGGGATCTTCATTCTCTGAAACAATAGTAAATAGTCAGAAATAGTAATAAAGAGGTACACATAATAATTACAGCTGAAGCAGACGACAAATGGGTGACTTTCCAGAGGCGAGTTGCCACAGAGGCGTTGCAATGGCGACAGTACAACATATTCAGTCGGCAGCTCACAATGCGTTTAATTCTACGATATAACGATAAGCATGTAAGATTTACTCATTATTTCGGTATCTATTTCATTAAAATCGTATGCCCTTTGTGTATGCATAAGTATCTATCTGATATATAAAAGGAAAAGTCCCGAGTGACTGACGTCTTGGTGTGTAGACGCCTGTTAAAAAGAGGAATTTTGAAAATTCGCACCCTAGGGGTTCAAAATGGGGTTCAAAGTTCGGAGTAAAATGTTGCATATCGCTGAAACCACACATGATAGGAACTCGAAAATTAGTATGTAGATTCTCCATATGAAATAAGTTATGGTATATTTTAGGTTTTAATGAATTTTCAAAAATAGAGGGTGGGGTGCCCAATATTTAAGGAAAATCCTTTTAAAGAAATATTTTGAACTGTGTTAGGTAGCAGGATAAATTTTTCAGAACTGACTAATAAAAAAAAAAAATTGGGGGTTTCCATACATGAAACGTTTTTATAAATTGTTATTTGCGACCTATGTGATAACAAAGTTGATGTGAATAGAGTGCTTACTTTGAGGTTGAAAAATAAATGAATAATAAAATCTGGCCAAGCGTGAGTCGGACCTGCACTAAGACTTCAAAAAGCCTGCATATGTGGGACCCTCGGTTTGCGTGTCTGCACACCATGTATTAGCTTTTCGTTCAAATTTATCCAGATCTCCAACAAATATTATATGTTTTCAATAAAGTAATTCTTACGCCTATTTCAAAAAACAAATACGCGAACATAGTCGCAGGTAAAAGCTAGTTAGTTTATAAAAGAAGGATCAGCTCTTGATATTTAAGCCAACGATGAGGTTTATTGCGCACCGACGTTTCACGTAGGAAGTAGACCACACCTACCCTTAACCTGCCTTCTACGAACCTTCAACCGCCTCTGTGGCCATAATGTTTAAAGAAACTTAATCAGCCTACTGTAGGTTGTGGGTTCGATTCCCATCCAGGTACAAAGAGACCAAAACTGGACTACTGTTAAGACATACACACACACGCACACACACACCAAATAAACACACACACACACACACACACACACATTCACACACATTGTAATCGGGACTTGGACTCGAAGCTCGGTGGTCCAATATATGTTGGTCGGTGGTATTTGACCCTTGTAAATGGTTAGTTCAATTGTAAATATTGGTCGAACAAATTAACATGAATATACAGTTAATAACTCTTTTTTAACCGCCTCTGTGGTCTAGTGGTTCAACCCACCGATTTCAGATCCAGAGGTCCCGGGTTCGATCCCCATGGGGAGTACAATACTGTGCTTGGTTCGGTTGGTGGTAGGACTTTGTTCAAGTCCGCCTGGCTAGCTACCACCGTCTTACCTAAGTATGTAACTATAGCAACATTCTGTATTGTTGTGTTCCGATATTTTAGAGGTAAGATTGCCAGTTCCTCAGGCTGTTGAGGATTGCTAAAAAAAAATAATTTTTTAAAGATTATTTTGAAAAAAAAAAATGCGTGCTTACAATCAACATAAGTGTTTTTTGAAGAAAAAAAGAAGTCACTTGTATCAATGTGAGTAGAATTTCAATTGAATTGAAATTTGTAGATAGTGTCACCTACCCGAGCGACCAACAAAACGGATATCTACATGAAGTGCCAGGAGGAAATGTTGGACATCATCGAAATGTTCAACAGATGGACACAGTGGCTTACAGCTGTGGTATGTTTTATTGTCATAACTAGAATTTAAATCAAATGAACTGAATATTAAATAGCCTAATAGTTCAGTTGGTAGTGACTAAGGTTCGATTCCCACCCAAAACAAACATTTGTGTGATTAATATAGATGTTATTATATATGTATGTATTTACAAAAAAAGTATTTAAGTATTCTATCCAATGAACTAATGCAGTTTTCTTTATTAAAACTTTAATGTTGAAGGTAAAAGAAACTAACTCGTTGAAAGAAGAACCTGGATCGACCGTATCACTCAATGAACAGTAGGGATATATTTTTCTTCTTTTGTTTTTAGTTCGTAGTTCCATCCATTTTTGTAGGATACCTAGTAATTAGTTTAATTAGTACCTACTTAGTACCAACACCAAAAAGTACCAATTTTTTCCAGCAGAATTTACCTACTGAACTACATTAAAAATTAAAAAATAACTGTCCAGACGTAACCTAACCC